>VMDR010021856.1:0-16568 GCA_007922815.1 Macrotus californicus
CTAAATTTTGTTATCAATCCAAAAATGAACCCACATATAACTTCTAAAGTTCTCTATTCAAAAAATACAGAATATTTGCTCATCTTTTCCAACCATTACACCTTGGAAAATATCGGTTAGCAATATCAACATTCAACAGTTAAGTAAAACCTCAAAAACTACTAATTTGTGATGTTTTGTTTATACTTTTATTTATACCTTACAAAAAGTGTAAACTAACCAAAAGAAATGAATTTAGAATTGGAAGGTATTAGAGAATTCATCTATTGGGATCCCTGATTTCACAGGATACTGAGACTCAGAAATTCACTGATCTTTCCAAGATTACACAGCAGAACCAAGACCTTACTCTCTATTCTCTGCCTATGAATCCAGGGCATTTCCCTCTCTATCAGGTTCTACTCAATATCTTTCTGTCTCCCCTTACTTTCTGAAACAGTGAAGTGATTTTACACTTGTCATATACAAAATTTAGCACTTTGAAAATTAGAAAGTCTCTTGATCTACTTCCATAAAAGCACTGGTTTCATCTTCATTTCTTTAGTATAATATACATGCAAACAAAACCAGAGACCCACTGTTAAACCTCAGAAACAACAAGCTTCAGTGAAAAATCTTAGTACAATCTTTGTTAAGTTAAAAATATGTACTAATTTTTGGTAATGCCAAAATAGTATTACTTTATAACACTGAAGATTAAATAACAACGTATGAACCCTTACACTATTAATATATATATTTAAGACCTCCAAAATGATCCTATTTCATAGTGGAACGTGAATAACAGTTTTCTGTAATAAGATAATATTCCACTTTTAAAAGCGCAAATTGTATTTGCTTCTAATACAAATAATAAACGGAATAAAAGTGCACTAAGGTAAAGGTTGAAAAAGGTTGCTACAATGGAAAAAGCACCAGACTAGGATTAAGAAAACCAGGAATCTTCAATTTACAACAGAACAGCCACAGTTGACTACAACCACAGATTACATTTACAATACGTTAAACTGTAATGGTGTGAATTTAGGAAAATTACCTACAAAAGTGATGAGACTATGCTAAAACACTTTTCAATGTTAAAAAAATGCAGTCTCTTCATTTATAGTCAACGGTGAAAAGCTATGCCATCCTAAGAAAACAGCTGACAATTACTTTGCTCTACACTTAACCTCATAACAATTTTTCTTCTGATACGCACTTTCCGAAGCACTATTATCACTGGCAGTAAAAAGAGAAAACAAAAGACGTAGCATTTTTTGAAAAAAATTTTTTGAGTATTTCGCCAAATAACTACAGACCACAAAAGCAGCTTCTGAAAACACTGTTCAAGAAGCAAAGTGTGGTCTCACTGGAATGCTACAGAGTTAGTGTAAAACATGTCATAAAATCAATGTAGTGGTTTGTCAATTATTTTGAAGAGAAGAGAGCATCAAATGTAGTAAGAGTAAGAAAGTTTTTAAATGTACTGGATCCCAGTGTAAAACCTATCACTAAAGTCTGAAACCCAATGGTATAAGCTCCTCTGTTACATAAAACTTCTACACTCATCCTTTTAGTCGCTTAGAACACAACATTGAAAACTGAAAAATCTAGGTTCAAACCCCAGCACTGCCACTTACTAGATGTGTGAAGTTGAGTAATTGCTAAAAAACTCGTACTGCTCACCTCTAAATTGAGGTAATGTCACCCATCATACAGGGTTCTTGTGAGGATTTAAGAAAACATGTAAAGCATTTTGCACTTAGTAAATGCTCAGTTAACAGTAGCTATGCCTGTTGAGTTTCCTGGTGATGTAGAACAGGTAAGATTTCCCAAGGCTATATAAAGATAGAGGCTCCTTCCCTGATGATGGTTTCAATTCCTTTAAAAAAAAACAAAACCATGTAAAACTACAGAAAAAAAAAAAAACTGGAAATGCTTTTGGCATCTTTCCAGACATAAGTTTAAAGGTTAAATTGTTACAACATGCTCATTATGCAACAAATATACACCACCATGCATTAGTCTGTAAAAGACTGTATTAGCCTATACTGCTGGAATTTGGGGTAGGGATTTCTTAAAAATTATTTCCAATAGTCTTTTCATCTACACAAACAAGTCTCAGTTCCAAAGCTCTTCCATGTTTACAAGATCTCCAATTCTTCCTCTCAAATACCAAAAATAATAAAACTACACTGCTTAAAATTCATTCATTCTAATGGCTGTATGTTATCTTTGAGAAGATATCACCATTACAACAGCAACAGATGAACGGCCCCAAAGAAGAGGTACATCAGAGTCCGCCAAAGCGGGAGTAGTCGGTCTATTAAACCGCACATAATTCCTTCTTCTGAGAACTCATCTATTACATAAACAGCCTTTAAAAAGAGCAATATAATTAGCCTGCTATGTCACAAAAGGTACTTCTGTATTTCTAAAAAGCTTCCTGTATTTCAGGAATTCTGGAAAGAATAAACTCCCCCCCCCCCCCCAACCCTGGAAGCTAGCATGCTTTCCCACAGGCAAACTCAACTAAGGAACCGCAGCGGTACCGCCGCGCTCACTTCCCCCGCAAACCTCGCCGTCTGCTGACATACCTGTTCTCTGGAAATGCAAGGCAACGAAGGTCTCCTGAACATTTTGCAACTTCCATAGTAACTGGCCGAGGTTTCCCCGAACGACACGCAGCTGGACCTCCTGCGGGGTCTAATCACAGGCACTTTTTCCTCCGCGGTACTGGACAACCGAGGATGATGAGGGGCTTCCCTGACTTGAAAGAAGTTCTCCAACCCCAGGGCCAAGAGGCAGCCAGCGCCCCCGACCAGGCAGGCCAGCAGGGGCCGCAGGGCGGCGGGCAGCGCCCCGAGGCTGGTGGCGGAGACCCACCAGACCGCGCCGGAGCAGAGCAGCACCAGGATGCTGTGCTGGAGCCGCACCCGGTGCGCGAGCGTCAGCAAGCCCACACAGCTCAGCACCCAGAACAACCTGCCCGCCGCCGCCGCGGCCGCCGCCGGGGGCGTGTGCGGGGCCGCAGCCCCCGCGTCTCCGTCCCCGCAAGTCCACGACCACCACTGCCACACCAGCAAGTCCCCCAGGTAACAGCAGGCGGGCAGCGCCAGCAGCCACCAGGAGCCGCCGCCGCCGACGCGGCCGCCCCGGCCCGCGCCGGGGCCCCGCCTGGCCCGGGTCAGGAAGCAGGTGAGGAAGAAGAAGGCACAGGCGATGCTGAAGAGGGGGCTGAGGCTGAGCGAGCAGACGCGCAGCACGGTCCACAGCCGGCCAGCCCCGGCAGCCCAGCTCGCGGTCCCCGAGCCGAGCAGCAGGGCGAGGACAAAGGCGGCGAGGGCGCCCAGCGCGAGGCGCGCCCCGGAGAAGGGCGAGCGGCGCCGCGGCGGCTGGGGGGAGGCCGGCGGCAGCAGCAGCTCCACGTTGCAGAAGCGGCAGAGGTGGAAGAAGAAGCCGCGCGGAGGGTCCTGCCGCAAGGGGCTCACGCTGCTCTTCACGTAGCCGTTCCTCAGACTCTCCGGGGGGAAGCCGGCCCCGTCCGGCGGCTGCGGGTACCGCATGGCTTTGGCGTCTCGCTCGTCCCTCCTCATGGCCGGGAGCGGGGGTGGCCGTGGGGCTCAGCACGCCCCGCTCGGACTTGGGCGGCCACTGGCGCTCCCTCTCCCCCGGCCCCTGCGCTCCGGGCGCCCCCCGGCTCCGTAGCGCGTCAGGGCTGCGCCCGCCGCCGCGGCCCGGGGTCCCCACCGCGCGGGCGGAGGAGCGGCGGGGTCCGCGACATACTGGCTGTGGAAAGGGGCGGAAGGGGCTTCTCCTTTTCCCTCAGGCACCTCTCGGGACCGGAGACTCGGAGCTGCCTCCCAACTCCCGCGGGCTCAACAGTTACCTCACGGCCCCAGCCTGGTCCGTTGGGCGCGCGAGCGGCTGGCGGGCGCTCCTCCCCCGCGGCTGCCCCGGCCGGGCGCGCGCCCCGCCCGCCGCTCGCGCGCGCCCGCGCCCTGTCCCGCTGCCGCTTGCCAGCCCGGCCGCCGGCCGCGGACGCCGATCTGGGACCCCGACGACTCAGTGTGCCAGAACGGGGAAGCGGCCAGGGCTGGGAGAGACGGGTGGGGTCCTCTTCGGATGGAAGGGGGCAGGCCCGCCGTGCGGGGACCCCCGGCACGCGAGTCCCCTTGGAGGGTAAGTCATAGACACCCTGCCTAGCTGCCCCAGGTCACCACTGGAGTCTTGGGTAAAGAGGGCATTTGTGGTCCCCAAAGGGAGTGCCTAGTAGGTAAACCAAGTTGAGGGGAGAGGATGCAGCCTGCCCCTAACCTCATGCGGCGGGTTCAGGACGGGCCGTTGGACGGCCCCAGCCGAGCTGTGACCTGTAAGGGCCGGCAGCCACCACTACGTGCGTGGAGAAGAACCCTCATCACTGTGGCTAGGTCTGTCCCCAACAGCGACCTGGGCCACGCAGCAGGCCCAGGACCCTTGCAGTGTCTGTTAGGGAGGACCGTGCCCGTAGAGTGAGTGTTCTCTGGAGCATCCAAGTAGGTATTACCGAGTTTGTCGTCCACCTTGGCGGGCGAGGAGCTAACGTCCTGCGCCTCGTGCCCTTGCCATCCATTCGCAGTAGTTTACAGCTGTGCCCCACTCAGTACAGCGTGGAAAAGTTGCGCTGTCGCGGAGTCATTTCCACGTCGAAGACTGTTTCACTGTGACAGCACGTTCTAGAGATGGGGCATGGGAGGATTGAGAGACAGCCCCAAGACCATTGCCCAGTTTGGATCGGTGCCAAGAAAGAAGCCCAGTAAGGTGCGATCTGTGAATTACCAGTGAAATTAGCCATGTGTAGAAAACACTGGCTTGAAGCGGGGAGAACTTTGCTGAACCAAAGGGACTGCTCTGGAATCTAACCAATCATAACTGCCTTAGAGAGCGAACTGTGTTTCCCTCCACCAAAACTCTCCTTCAGCCTCATGACAGGGCTGCATTGCTCAAAGAGTAATTCCACATTTTTCCAGGGACATGAGAAACCTTACTGTGTGGTAAATCCCACGAACAGGCCCATTTTTCACCAATTAATCTCTGCCCACAGCCATGACCTAAAACAGACCGTTTTCGTATATGGTCATAGTTCACGTACATAGCTGAAATCACAGAAATTAGCACAAGAATTTGACCAAGATGGAAAAAGACCAGAATTCCCTTTCCTTTTCTGTCTCATAGATAAAGGAAAACATATTTAATAGCATTTTCAAATTGATTACTCAAATGCTTATCCTAAAAGATAAAAATCCTAAGGATCTTTTTCCACCATGACAACTGAAAAATTTTTTTTAAATCTCATTTTAACAGAACTCAGCAAATACATCTTTAAAATATGTGCAGAACTCATCATTACCAATAAAAGATTAAAGTAGGAAACTTAGTGGATACATTTTGAGCTTATACAAAAGGTCATGACAAGAGTAACACAAACATTACTGAATTTGCTCATAAATTCTCATAGGCAATAGTAAATTGACTTGAAAATTATAACAAATCCAGATTAAAGTTGTTTTTTTTTAAACATTGGATTGTCATCTGAGGTAGGATAGGCATAGTAATGGAAATAAGAGTGGGCTGGAAATCCATTTCACAGGTTCTAGTCCTAGCCCAGCTAGCCATTCATGCCTTGGCATTAAGCAAGTCACATAACTTTTACAGGCCTCACTCCTCTCAATTATAAAGTGAAACAATTTACTTTTGATGACCTTTAAAGTCACTTCTTGTCTTAAAAAGCTATGGTTTCTGAACATAGGGGTGCATATATCCTTTCAAATTAGTGTTTTGGTTTTCTTCATATATATATATATATATATACACACACACACACACATATATACACACACATACACACACATACATACACACACACACACACACACTCTCAGAAGCAGAATTGCTCTTTCATAAGACTGTTCCATTTTAATTTTTTGAGGAACAGCCATACAGTTTTCCTTAGTGGCTGCACCAATCTGCATTCGTACCAATAACGCAGGAGAATTCCCTTTTCTCCACATCCTCACCATTTGTTTTTTGTTGCTTTATTGATGATAGGCACTCTGAAAGGTGTGAGATATCTCATTGTGGTTTTAATTTATATTTCTCTAATGATTAGTGATGCCAAGCATCTTTTCATGTACCTGTTGGCCATCTGTATGTCTTCTTTGGAGAAGTGTCTGCCCATTTTTTAATTGGATTGTATGTTTTTTTGGTGTTAAGTTGTCTGAGTTCTTTATAAACTTTGGATATTAAACCCTTATAGAATGTATCATTGGCAAATATTTTCTATTCAATAGATTGTTTTTTCATTTTATTGTTGGTTTCATTTGTTCTGCAAAACTTTTTAGTTTGGTATAGTCTTTATGTTCATTGCAGCGTTATTTACAATAGCCAAAATATGGAAGCAACCGAAGTACCCATCAATAGATGAATGGATTAAACAGTTGTGGTACAGCCCTGGCCAGGTGGCTCAGTTTGTTGGAGCATCCTCCTGTACACCAAAAGGTTAAAGGTTCCATCCCCAATCAGGGCACATAACCTAGGTTGCAGGTTTGATCCCCCATTGGGGCACATACTAGAGGCAGTTGATCGATGTTTCTCACATCAATGTTTCTCTTTCCCTTCCTCTAAAATCAGCAAACATTACCTTTGGGTAAGGATTTGAAAAAAACAGTTTGGTACATATATACACAATGGAATATTACTTGGTCATAAAAAAAAAAAAGAAATCTTGCCCTGACCAGTGTGGCTCAGTTGGTTGGGCATCAACCCCCAAAGTAAAAAGTCACAGATTTGATCCCTGGTAAGGGCACATTTCTGGGTTGTGGATTTGATCCCTGGTTGGGGCGTATACGAGAAGCAACTGATCGGTATTTTTCTCTCACACTGATGTTTGTCTCATTTCTCCCTTCCTTCCTGTCTCTCTAAAAATAAATAAAACCTTTAAAAAAAATCAAAATCTTACCATTTGCTACAACATGGATAAACCTGGAAGGTATTATGCTTAATATAATAAGTCAGATGGAGAGACAAATACCTTTTGATTTCACTTATATGTGGAATCTAAAGAACAAAATAAATGAACAAACAAAACAGAAACATATTCATAGATGCAGAGAACGAAATGATGATTGACAGAGGGGAGGGGAGGAGAGTTTCAGGGCTGAGGGAAAAAGGTGAAGGCATTAAGTACAAATTAGTAGTTGCAAAATAGTCATGGGGATGTGTAGTACAGCATAGAGAATAAATATAGTCAATAATACTGTAATAACTATGTATGGTGTCAGGTAGATACTTAAATTACTGGAGGGACCATTTTGTAAATTATGTAATTGTCTAACCACTATGCTGTACACCTGAAACTAATATGAAATAATATTGAATGTCAAAAAGAATCCATAGTTTCTGTATGTCCAAAATATAGGAGTGGGCAAAGTATATTAGTAATAAATATGCAATAATTAATAATAAATAATAAATAAATAATAATAAATAATAAATAAACTCTTCAATGTACTCACAACTGTAAACCTACTTTGGCCCACCACTGTATATAGGCATACTTCGGATCCATGTTTCAGATTGCCAAGAGCAACCTTTGTATTATTTGTACCACCAAACTAAAGCAAACTCTCAATGTTGACAAATAAAAATAAAGGGATTTATATCAAAGGACTGTTATCTGGAAAATAAAATGCAAAGCTCTCTTTATATTTCTCAGTTCTCCATTAGCCTTCTTTCAGCTGTCTTCCCAGGTCTTTATAAGGTAAAACCCCAACTTTTTAAATTACCTATATTTGGAGTACATCCTGCTGAACACCAACTCCAGCACCTGAGAGGATTCTAAAATAAAATGTAAGGATGTGACCAAAGACCATCAGTTTACTTAACTAAAAATATGCACAAAAAGAATGAGCTAGCTATGTTTATAGCAACTCCCTTCTCTGTTTACAGTCTTTGTCAAAGATTATTAGTAGACTGCATTTCTTAGTGTTCAGATTATTTAATTATTCTTCTGCCAGAGTTAAACAACCAATAGAATTACTTAGCTCTTGCCTTTAGGTTTGAGAATATATTACCAATGTCAGTTGTGAAAAAAAAGACCTAAAGTCATAGCATATATTTGACTTTCCTCAGTACTTTCTACCCAGCCTTTTACCTGATTTTTCCTTCCCCAACATTTTGACCCATGATCTCCACACTGGAATCATTCTCCCAGTGTGATGATCCATACCATGGAACTCTAGAACTTACCCCCCAGATCCCAAGGATTCTGGTACAATATAACACCTGTGTAGTCCTGTGTTCTAATAATGGGGTCCTTGCCCTCAAGCTCTAAAGACCTATTTTTCCCATGTGCTCCAGTTAGTAGCATGAAAATTTTGTTTTGTTCTCCATTTTAGGTACCCGCCCCAATAAACTGGCAGTGCCCCTTGTTAATTATAGAGAGACTAAAACCCTGCCTAGGTCTTTCCAGTCTTAGAGCCAAAAGCTCTGCCCCTAAATACTAGTCTACTAGCTAAGGATCCCATTGACAAACATTCGATATGTCACTCTCTTCCCATGTGTCTGACCTTACAAGCGCCAGTTGAGGTGTCCTGTTAGTGGGCCCAACCCAACTGTTGGAACACTCACTTCCTCATCTGAGAGCTCTGGTGCTCAACATTGCTGAACTGGAAATTGCCTTCTCTGAGTTCCCTTGTTCTCTTCTTGAACCTTCATCCACAGAGAAGCCGAAATAACAAATGCACCTCATAATAGGTTTCAGATCTTCCTCCCTACCAGCCCTATCTTCTGGTAAGTGTAACACCTCATCTTTATACTTGTGCTTCCAATCTTTTTTGTTAAGAAGATAAGATTATTTTGCCCTCGCTAGTGTGGCTCAGTGGATTGAGTGCCAGCCTGTGAACCAAAGGGTTGCCGGTTCGATTCCCAGTCAAGGCACATGCCTGAGTTGCAGACCAGATATCTGGTAGAGGGCACGTGAGAGGCAACCACATATTGATGTTTCTCCCTCCCTTCTTCTCTAAAAGTATATAAATAAAATCTTTTTAAAAAGGAAGAAGATAGTACTATTTCTTGCATATAAAATCCAGACATAAAATCCATTTCTAGAGCAGTATTCTCAGAAATTCCCTTCCAAAATTAAATATTTTTAAGTGGATCAGAAGCTGCATGTTTGGTGACTCTATTATAGTTATTGCAGAATACAAGTAGTAATGAGTGGTACTGAGGGTTGGGTGAGGGACAGGACTCTCCCCAGCCATTATCACGGTCCCATGATCAGGCCTGTGACTCCTCAGTATGATTTATGCAGCAGCATCTAAAGATTTGCTCAGAGCAGTTGAAAAGCCGAGAATAATAGTTACCAGTTCTTTTTTTAAAAATTACTTTATTGTTGTTCATTTACAGTTTGCACTTCCCCCCCACGACTCCCCCCCACCCCAGCCAATCCCACCCCCTCCCCCACTCCCACCCTCCCCCTTGGTTATGTCCATGTGTCCTTTATAGTGTTTCCTGGAAACCCTTCCCCCGCACTGTTCCCTCCCCCTTCCCCAGTTCTTTAAGAGCTTGTTTAAAATTACTGTTCCCATTGAAGTGGAGGTGTTTGGGCCCAGGCCTGAAAGTGGGCAGATCTCTGACATCTCCTCCTCTGACCCAAAGCCTCTTTTTGGAACCCTTGGGCAAGAAGATGGAGAGAGGGAGTTAAAAAAAAAGAAAGAAAGATTTTAAACTTCTGAAATAGAGCGTAAAAAGTGGATTTGAATTGGATTTGGGAAAATGCTTAGAACTGAGTACTCTTTCTAAAGCAATCTTTCAGAATTCAACAACTTCAACCTTAATTTCTCAGGGATAATGGTTTAGAGCAGTCTGACAAATTTTAAATATCAAAGTTTTAGGAATCGCGAGTAAATTCACCAGTTTGGTTGAGATTCCAAATTCCTAAAACTAGAGCCTTTCCTTAAGATAAGTGAAAACCTGAAAAGTTTTGAAAGAATGAAAGAATTAACATTTGCAATCTCTCATTTGAAAATAAAAACTGACTGGCTTTCTTTTCTCCGGTATAGAAAGGATCCTTCTGTTTTCAGTGTGCAGTGGCAACTCCGTTGCCTAAGTGCGTTAACAATAGCTATTTCCCTTCCAACTAACACTCATCTCAGAATCTGAACCTCACTTTGACTCGTTGTTTAATTCATCTCAATAATATTTATTGCGTGCTCACTATCTGCAGAGCACTGTGCTAGATGCTACTTAGAACATTAAAAAACTGTAAAGCTCTTTAGAACTATCTTCCTCAAGGGCAGCTTTATGTGGGAGATAGGGCAATGCACATAGGCTTATTAGGGAGCACAAGAGACTACTTGATAACAACTGTGGGGAACAGTGCTTCAGAACTACTAAAGAAGAGAATCTTTCTTCTCCCGTCTCCCTCACTGCTCGGCTGTCTCAGCTTGTTTTCACAGTTTGTTTCTCCTTCTCTACCAGTTCCAGTTCTCTCCACTGTGTCTGTCTGGACAGCTGTCTTCCTGTTTCTCTCTCCTCTCCCTGCCTTCTCTCTTTCATCTCTATGTTTAATTCCCTCACTTCTTTTCTTCAATTGTCCTATGTACCACTCCTCTCTACCAACATTTAATCTGTCTCCCTTAATGAATGTGTTCATTCATTCAGTATTTATTAAGTGCCTGGTATTGTGCTGGGCACTGTACTGGCTGACAAGGAAACAATGATGAAAGATGTGGTTCCTGCCCTTCAGGGTTCATAGTGAAAGCTAGGAAAGTAAAAAGATTACTAGAACCCAGTGTGATAGAAGCTGTAATGGAGAAGCAAGTAAACTCAGTGTACTCTGGAAGCTCAGATGAGGGACCCCTTACCCAGACCAGGGCCAGAGTATCTGGTACGAAGTAGTGCTCTTGAGAAAGATTTTTGGCCTTGGTATTAAAAGGTGAGTAGAAGTTACCTAAATAAAGTAGGGAGAAAAGATGACCTGGGCATAGGAAGTAAGCAAGCACAAAAATCTGGAGGAATGCAGTTATGGTGCATTTGGATAATTTCAAGTGTCCTGTGGCTGGAGCATAAAGTATGAGGGAACAAAGAAAAAAAGTATAAGGTATGAGGAGGCCAGAGACATGGTATGGTCCTAATATGGAACTGGAGTTTATTGTTACTATTTGTTAGATAAAGATGTGTGTTGTTAGGATATTTCTTTATTTACCTGACTACCTCTTCAATATACACTTTGAACACAAGAATTCTGTCTTATTCAGTCTTAGTTCAATCACCATGCCATGCTTAGCAGATTATCTTCAGTTAATACTCAAAAAAATTTTAAGTGTTTGTATTTCTCAAAACATTTTTAATAAATCAGAATTTTTAGTTGTATGCCCTTTGATTTTTTGCTTTAATCAATGGATTTTAATAAAAACACTTAATATATAATGTAATACAAAAATTTTCCAGATTATTGAAAAATATTTTTCTTAACATCCATTTACACAAAATCAGTAAAAGAACCCTTTCTCTTAGGTTTACAGAAAACATTATACATAAAATAAATGTTTAAGAGATGTGTGGGTGAACTTATTTTTAATTCAAGTGATGGTACCCAGATTTCTTTTGCTATGAAAGAGTATATTCTACTACTTTAAGAATTTTCCCTTTAATACCTGTAGTTTTCAGAACAACAGCTGTATCTGTGTCATAAATCCACTATACTCTTAAAAAACAGGTAAAAGTATTACATCTATAAATGCTAATCTGAAAAATCCTGGATTTTTTGTATTAAACCTAAAACCTGAACCTTGAACAATAAACAGCAATGCAAACTCTTTCCAAGTTTTCCTCCTCCCTCCTTAGACAAGCAGTAGTTTCTTCAGCTCTGACTATCCCAGCAGATCTGAAGGATCACAGCCACGACGGTGGCAGCCTACCGTTGACACTGAACTTGTGGTTAATTGTGGAGTTCTGCCACAAAACCACCTCACTACCACAAGCTGGATTCTTGCCCAGGAGAACGACAAACTGCCAGGCCAAGCAATATACAGGAGGTAAACTGCCTTTTACCCCAGACAGCAGTCATTACTAGATTCCAAATGGAGCCAGAAACAAGGAACACCAAAGAAAAATTTAGAAGTATGCTTTCTCCACTAAACCTAGTTAGGATGTATCCACATTGTTTTGCAAGAGAATCAAAAATATTCATCCAGTTCATTATCTAGCATCATCAATAAATGTGAAAGTATTCATTGGGAAATTTTTAAAAGTAAGCATTGGGATTAGAAATAAAATTATAGTTATATTACTGTTAACTACTAAGTGAGCCATCTGCATATGGTCATTGCAAATAGGAGCAAATAATGTGTCTTTGTGTGTGTTACTAAGCTGTACACAGCAGCGTGGTAGCTCTGAGAACTTTATTTGAAAGGCATGCAGCATGCTGTGAAGAAAAGAAACTTTAGCAGCAGTCAGATCTAGTTACCCTTTGTAGCTGCATGACCTTGGAGGTTACTAGTGTCTCATGTTACCTACCTCACCTACAAAATGGGGATAACAATGTCCACCTCATAGGGTCATTGTTATGAAATCACTATGTAAAATGACTAACAATGATTAGATACTTGGTGAATGTAAACTTAGTTTATTCTTACACTCTCTAATCCTCTTTCTTATCCCTCCCCATCCTTTCAGGACTTTCCATGATCCTATCAATTACAAGTTTTTCCAAGGAAACCCCTAGGTTTTATCATCTGTTCACCTTGGTTTCAAGGCTTGCTTTCAAAGCTATTTTGTTCAACTAAGTTTTTGTCTTCTTATCTATGCAATCAAATAGGTAAATTAGCAGCTCTCTTTCATCACAAGGCAAATGCTACAAAGATTTTAATGTGTACTGTAAATGCAAAAAAATTAATACATTAAGTTTTAAAGGAATGGCTGCATATCAGTATCATAATTTTTACATATCTTATATCTCATTCTGCTGAAAAGATGTTGATTTTGTGCCTCTGTGTGGTAACATGGAGTAACAGGAAAAACAATCAAACCTTAACAACCAATTTTGTGCATAGTAGCATTAAACATAATGAAGACAAGAAAATATCTATGCTTGCAAAAATTCATTCATTCAGCATGTGCCAACCATTGCCCTACATACTAAAAATACAAATATGAATAAGATATAGTCCCTGCCCTCAGTTTGGTAGAGGAGAAAATATGTAAAGAAGTGCAGCACGGAATGAAATGCTCAAATATAGCTCTGACCAAGTGAAGTTCACAGAAGAAAGATACTAGCCTGAGTATTAAAAAATAAATAGGGGTTTCCCAGGTAGACAAGAAAGTAGAGCATTCCAGACAGAGGATACTATTTGCAAAAGCACAGAGACATGAAAGAGCATGGACATTTCTAGAACTGTAATCAGGTTGGTATGACTTGGGAAGAAGGGTATGGAGAAATGAGGCTGGATGGATGGGTGGAAGTTAAATCATGAGGAGCCCTATAGGCAGGCCAGCCAGGAATTTATTCTATGAATGATAAGGAACGGTTAAAGGTTTTTAATCAGGGAACAGGCATGACCAATTTCTTTTTGGCATGCCTAATTTTAATTGTGTATTTCAAATTTCAGTGATGGTACTGCATGAAGAGTAGTTTGGAAAAATGTGAAACCAAAGCCAGGAAAATAATTTAAGAAACCATAATAGTAAGTCAAATGAAGATAAAGTTCTATAAGGCAAGCATAGTATATATGGAAAGGAAGGATTTAATTAGTATATAGCAACTACAGAACTCTGATCAATTCCATAGAGGGAAAAGGGAGAGGAATGCAAAGGGAGGTCCCTAGATCTAGCTTAGTTGACTAGAATATCTTGTAGTCATTAACCAGGATAAGAAGTACTAGAGAAGTCATTGAGAGTAAAGATTATGAAGTTTTATTTTGAACAGGTTGAATCCAAGTTGAGATATTCCTTGGCATTTGGATATATGAATGTGAAGTTCCAGCGAGCAGTCTGGACTAGAGGTACAGTTTGGAAGCCTAGGGTGGAACCCTGGGAGGAAAATGAGACATGTCCCAGAAGGGTATGCAGTGTGAGAAGAGGATCAATGTCTGAACTCTGAGGAATACCAACATATAAAAGACAAGGAACAAAGAGTTGCTCAAAAGGATGACTGAAAAGAAAGTGGCAAAGTTAGAAAGAGAATCAGGCAAGAGTGCTGTCATGTACCAAAATATGGAGGTTTTAAGAAGGGGGACAAAAATCATAAAATGCCACATTCTAAAAAGATAGGACAGCCCTCCTCTTCTTGGCAGGGATGGGGCTTGCGGTCCCGATCCCCGTAATGTACGCGGGCGGAGGGAAAGGGCTCCGGCCCCCTCGGTGTCATGTCTTCGGTGCCGACGGTTTCCAGTCCGCCGGTTCTATCCTCAAGCGCCAGGGCACTGGTAGATAGATAGATAGATAGATAGATAGATAGATAGATAGATAGATAGATAGATAGATAGATAGATAGATAAAGATAGGACAGGAAAGTATCCACATCATTGTCAGCCTTAGGTGGAACCGTTGTCATGGTGGAAGCAGAAGCCAGATTGCAGTGGATTGAGGAATAAATATGTTAACATTAAGAAAAGTTTCACTCTAGAAAGTCTAGCCAGGAAAAACTCTTACATTTGGTCTCATCATTATCTTTGTTAGTTTAGTTAAAAAATAATAATAATTTAAATAGCTTACTGATACAATATAAAGATCACACACACACACACACACACACACACACACACACACTTTCTCCTGTATAAAAAAATAATAATAACTGAATCCCTTTAATGGAAGACCTATAGTTTCCCCTACATTTTAATAAGTAGGAAGTATAAACTAGCACATGTTTTGTATCCATAGTAGTGTCCTACAAATAAAGGAATAAAAAAATAAGACAGTGAGGTTACAGATTCTGTATAATAAAGAAACAAATATCTGATATAGCTCTGAGAGATTTTTTTTAACTAAACAGTTATTATCCAGCTTCAATAGGTAGTGCAATCTTAGTCTGATTCTTTTTTTTTCTTTCCTTTGTATCCCTTTGAAGTTGGTAAGAAATCATTTTGGAAAAAACTCGAATGATAAGATCATGTAAATGGTCTTGTTAAACATTCTTTGTTTAATATCACAATATTTTTACCAGCTCTGGAAACAGTAAACAAGCCTCTAGCTTTAATGAAAAGCAAGGTGTAGATTTGTATATTTAGAGAATTTTTTAAAATATCTGGTCAGATTTCAGACAAAAGCAAGTGTATTTAGCATCCTTTTCCTGCTAAATAACCAGGATTCATTGCAGTGCAGCAGTTAACCTAACACCAGTCTTCACTAGAATTATGCTTGGACTGTTCCCAGTGACAACTCTGAAGCCTGGTTTGGTGCTTTGGTAACTATATTAAATGTAAGTGCAAACTGTGAAAAATAACAAGAACCCTTATATAAATTCAAGGTTTTAATACTGTCTTTTGGGGCTGTGTAATCATGTTTAAAAGGATGACTAACATCTACTCTAATATGGACAAGACTTTAAACAAATCAAAACTATGTTTTTTAAAACAGTAAACCTGGCAGGTATGGCTGATTTTATTTCTTTCTTAGTGACCCTTCATTTTCACAGGTGAAAAGGTTTACATCAGATTTCCTCTCATTATAGCCTCTCAAATGTTGTCTGGACCAGCAACCCACTCTCTCTAAACAAATACCAGCCAACCAGGAAACCATGAAGTTTTATTGTGCTATAAAATAGACCAGACATTTCCAAACCTTCATAGGAATGAACCTGACTAAATCTTTACTAAAAATAATTTCAAAATAAACTTTAGGCTCCAAGTTTCTCCAACAATCAAAATTCCTTCATCCTTCATCAACCTCCTTCTCAAGCTTTTTACTCTTCCAGAGCTATATCGCAAGCAGTTTCTCTGGCCACATATTCATAATAAGAACTAAACAATCCACTTCTGTTTCATTCCTGGGATATGAGAATCAAGGAAAATGTTAGCTTCATTTCCTGCAAATATTTACATTTATCAGAATTGTGTCTAATTTTCCTGTATACCACTAACTCCTAAATCATGAACTATACTTCTTGCAGTATATTCAATATCATGAGCATGGAGAGAATGAATTTTGTAAAGAATTAAGCCAGATCTTCAGCTTGAACATATAGATCCCCTTTGATTTAATTTGGCAAATATTTATTTAAGCTTTGTTCTAGGTACCCTCAAGGAATGTGTGTTCATGCATGGGTGTGTGTTGCACATATTTATATTGCATATGTGTATGTGTTTGGGGATGGATCAGTTGTCAATGCTCAGTGGGGAACAAGACATTCGCCAATAACTATAATGCAGATATAATAAGAGATAGCCAGATTGCAATGGGGATCAGAAAAGGTGACATGAGAAGATCAAAAATAGGAACAGTAAAATGACAACAAACTCACAGTTATTAACAACTGAACCTAAAACAAAAACAAAAACAAACTAAGCAAATAACTAGAACAGGAACAGAATCACAGAAATGGAGATCAC
>VMDR010021857.1:0-16572 GCA_007922815.1 Macrotus californicus
CACCCAATGAACTGAGTAAGGAAACAATTCCTAAGAATATGTGTAATGGCTGTTCATAGTACTGCACAGCTGTTATTTTATTTAAATATCACGATTTTAAAGGGACCCCGTCATCCCGGGACATATGATGCATGCATGGTGGATAGCTGTTCTAGAGAGAGTCAAGGCAAATCCTGTTTTTATGGCTTTAGATTTTAAATCCCAGAGAGACTTTACAGAGGGAGACTGACAAGAGGGACAGGTGGATATTGGTTCCAACTTGATGACAAGTTTTCAACCTCAGCTGCATTCTTACAACAGGGGAGTGGAGAGCAGCTGGCGGCCTGGGAGCCCCTGTTGTACAGATGGAATTCTTGTGGCAGAGAGAAGAATGTTCTATCTGGCTCCCCGTGCTTTATGAACAAAGAGCACAACTTAAGAGATTGAAGCTACTGTTTGATCTAAATGGTGGAGCTTTACTCCCCCTTGCCTCCCTCACATCTTTTGTATTATAAGCCTAGTGATTTGTGTTTAGAAAAGAAGGTAATGTGTCCCAATTTATCGCTAGTCAATGATTTCTCTGAACTCGGTGTGTTCTTCTAAAGCCCACCCCTCACATTTGTGAGATTGGGGCAAGAATATAAACAGAGGCCCCTATATCATATGTCGACATATTTCTAAGTTGTAAGTCAAATGAACAAACTGTTAAGTAGATGTTCTTTCTTTGAACCTGGCGTTTCCCACCAGAGCGTGGAAATGTGAAGGGAGCCCATTCTCTCCCTTCCCTGGCTCTGTCCTCCACTGCAAGGGGCTTGTGCACAAATGGGTGGACACCCCAACTCACATAGCCAGCTCCATCCACACTCGCTTGCCGGTAGCTGTCACCTGGTCACCCTTGGGAAGCAGGTTGAGGGTTATTGGGGCAAGGCATTCTGTGCTCCTAGAGTCAGAAAGGGATCCAGAAAGGAAAGCTCAGGCTCTGAGGGGGCACATCCCCTCGGCTTGCAACATGGGGAAGAGGAGGGCTGGAGGGGGGTCAGAGTGGGGTGCTCAGCAGCACAGGGCTCAGACAAGGGTTCTTTCACCTGGGTCTAAGGACAATGCTTTTCTTTCAAACCCCACAGTGTATAGTACTGTTCCCACTGTGGCCAGAGAGGGAGAAGACTTTGTGGTTAACTTCTAAGTTCTCCATTTAATTAAGAATGGTTAAAGCCAGTACTTATTTACCTGGTGTTTACGACCCATCTGCTTTCAAACTAGGACTGATTTCACTGAGGACAAGGTAAACTCTTTACTGCTGCACATAAAATGTGAAACCCAGTGGTTCAACATGGAGATCATTCTCCCCCTGCATTTCTGGAGCCTTCGGAGGGGTGACTGCACATGTGGAACGGTGTCCTTGTAGTTAGATTTGACAGGACTCTGGTCTGAAAGGTGAATGGCAACCATTATTCTAACCCCGTAAATAAGAGAACTTGGAAAAGCCGTTCACCTTGTGCCTACTTCAAAGACACAATAAACCAGGGAAGAAACTAGAAGCAAATGCAAAAGTTCCACCTGTGCTTAGAAATCAGAGAAATACGAGCTGAGATAGAACACAGAACCAAAAAGGTCTGAATAATATTGCCTCTTGGTATATCTTTCAGAAATGTAAAAGGAAGAGCAGAGGAAGGAACCCTTATTTGCATTATTCACAGAATTACTCATAAATTAATGGCATGGTGTAGGTGGAAAACCCCACGTAGTAATAGTAGAAAAGCTAATGTTACATAGATTTTGACTTTAAGGTCCAGGGGGACCCCGCCAAGTGGAAAAATAGCTGAGTTATGGTGGAAACCAGTCACCTTATTAAAACTGAACAACCAGGTGTTTAGGAAAAGAATGGTATGAGAGACTGGTTTCTTTCCTGCTGAACACAGCCATTCACTGTGAACACAGAGAAAAGGAATCTTTGTTCCGAGATTTTTTTACGAGAATTACGAGAAACTTTGCTACAAGCATAGAGGAAGATAAAAATGTGTGTATGTAAATGTCTAAAAACTAACCTGTGTTACAGTCCATTCTGAGTTTCACCATATAGTCAAGGAGAGCTACATTTTGAGCTGTAATTATGCTCTGTTTTCAGGAACACTCTTAGTTGGGTGTTTCAGCACAATTCAAACTGGGATAAGTTCGTGCATAGATGTACGATATATTCATTTTTTCCCATGTGACTTTTTAAAAGAAAAATGAATTTAAAAGTGAATAGATACAGATCATTCTCATTCCAAAATAAAAAAAACGTTGGCGAATGTTAGGACAGTGGATAAGAGAGGTTCAGAGTACAAAATCTTAGACCTTGGCTTTAAAAAAATAACATTACCAAAAATACTAATAGAATTTGATATTAAAAATATACGTATTTACATTCATAAAGATAAAATAAATACATTTGAGTGGCCTCCTGTTGTTTTGTGGATAAAAACCCTGTATAATCTGGCTGCTCCTTGTCTATCCAGCCTCATTTTGCAAATCTGCTCCCTGCTCCGTGCTAACCATGTTGGCTTTCTCTGTTCCCCCAGAACCACACTCCGTTCTTTCTCATTCAAGGTGTCTGATTTTCTTTCCTCTCTCTGCTAACCCCTTCTCTTTCCAGTCTCCACTTAACTGTTATTTTCCCAGGAATTTCTCTCTTTTACCAGACTGATGAAGTCTTCTTATTTAACACTTCCATTAGAGTGTTCCTTCTGAACAGAAATAAAAATTTATATCATAGAATGATCCCGTCCTCTTCCTTCTCAACTGCCAAAGAGTGTGCTATATGCACACTCCTCTTCAAGGAGAATTTGGGGATACTGTGGGCAGAAAGTGGGAGTGGGGAAGAACCTAGGAGTGAGAAATGGAGAACAAGTAGAAATAAACTGACTGATGTGGCCTCAGGCTAGGGGATGGGCTGGTTTGTGGCTCCAAGGAGCGAGGCCAGTGACAGAGGAGACAGAATTTGTGGAAGTGTTGATGAAGATAAGTATTTCCTTCCTGTTGTTATGATGGAATGACATGTTAGTCCCTGGACCACATTTTGCAACAATGCTGAGAGTGGATCACATGTGTCTGGGTGGGAACAAGACTTTTTGGGGTGAATCATGTTCATAATTGTTCAGCTGTTTGTGTAATTGTTTTATGCTTTTCTATTCATCCCCTCCCCACAAGACCACAGGCAGGGCTCAGGTCTGTGTGGTCCTTACCTAAGTCCCCAGTGCCAGGACAAGATCTGGCCGTCGGTAAATGCTCAGTAAGTGACAGTGAAGGGATGAATGAATAAATGAATATGTCAGTCCATTCTGTTTTAGATTTCTAACCTCTAAATATCACCATTGGCCTTAGTGATGAAATTACGCTCTCCTCAAAGTTCTCTGGAAGAAGGTGTTCTGAGCTGGTTTCCAAATGCCTATAATTAGAAACTTTTAGAATAAGTTATTTTCGTTTTCCTCACCACATTCCTTTGATTTTAATATTCAGGCCCAGGGATCGAATATTAATGTGATTGTTATAATTGAAATGAAATTCACCAAATACTTGTTATTTTCAAAGTATATTAAAAGATTTCCTGAAATAACTGTATCTTGATTTACATGTTTTGCCGAATTTCTCTTTATTGAAGAGAAAGTCAAAGCTAGGGAGTATATGTAGTGGCTGTCCCTTGCTGAGAATTTACCGTGGGCCTAGCAGTGTGTTATCTGCCCCACACAGATTATATCCTTTTAAATACATACACGATATTTTGAAGGAGGTATTAGTTCCTGATTTTACTGATAAAGAAACTAAGATTGAGTGGCTTGCCTGGGACTCCTGAGTTAAGAAATTGTGGAGCTGGGGTTTCAGTGCTGAGTCTGCTGATTCCAAAGCTTATGCTGATAAGCAACAACATCCATTCTTTAATTCTGAGGAATAATCTACTAAGTTTATTTATTAAAAAATTTTTATTTATTGATTTTAGAGAGAGAGGAAGTGGGGAAGAGAGAGAGGGAGAGAGATAGAGACATCTATTTGTTCCACTTGTTTATGCATTCATTTGTTGATTCTCGTGTGTGCCCTGACCCGGGATTGAACCTGCAACCTTGGCGTATCAGGACAACATTCTCACAAAGATACCAGGGCCCTGAATTTATTAAATGTTTATTAGACTTATAATTATGACAGCAAGTCTGAGTTCACAGTCCTGCCCTGCCTTCTCTTTCCAGAGACCTATTTCATTCCCCTTGCCTCCCATCCACACTGCCAATTCTGGGACTTGACGACTGTTTACCCGAGTGCTGGCTATACACAATGCAGAGCTAATGCACTTCACAGGAGTCTCGTGTTAGTTGAGTAACTTTACAGGAGTTTGAAAGAGCACACACACACACACACACACACACACACGCACACCCCTCACTTTCTTTCAGATTCTGGTCGCCACTTCAGTCCACCAGCTGTCCCTCTGGATCAGTTACCTGTTGATCTTTATTTCCACTAAAAATCCACTTTGGCTTCTGCAGTTTCATCCTCTATGTGTCAGCTCTCTGTTCTTGCCACAGAAAGGGTTACCCCATCTTCCTCCTAAAACTTATGGCACAAAGTATATAAACTGAAGGCAGTCACACATTGGTCCTAGGAAAAAACCTTATTTTTCCCTTATTTGTTGAGTGCTTGCTAATAACAGTAACTGTTTTAAGTTTTTAAAGTGTATTAACTTAGGTTCTGGCTGGGTAGCTCAGTTGGCTGGAGCATTGTGTCCGGTTGGATCCCTGGTCAGAGCACATACAAGAATAAACCAGTAAGTGCATAAATAAGTGGAACAACAAACCGACGTTTTTCTCTCTAAAAAAATCAATCAATAAAAAATAATAAAATGTATTAACTTATTTAATTCTCATAAAGGCTCTATAACACAGATGGCAAACACAAGGCTCATATGCCAAGTCCGGCCTGGCACCTTGTTTCTAACTGGCGGCAGCACCGAACTCCTGCTTAACAGTTAAGGAGTAGTTACATTCATTCAGTCCTAAAATTACATCCAGCCCTATGAAGGCAACCGTGAGGCTGATGTGGCCCTCGGTGAAAATGAGTTTGACGTGCCTGCTCTATAATGTAAGTATTAATATTTTCTCTATTTGACATGCTACAGCGAGAAGTCAGCTTTCCCAGCCCACAGCTGGTGAGCATCAGAGCAGCGACTGGCCCCAGGCACAGTGGTTCCAGGGCCCACTTACCCACAATGCTGTGCTCCTTCCTTCTGGGAAACATCACACAACCAGTGATCTATTTTTTTTAGAGACCTGTTAGCCTAAAAGTGAAAGGCCTTTCAAAGTGAGAAGCCTAAGAATTTATTTGAGATTTTCTTTAAAAAAAATAGCTATTTGAGAAGCACTGATCAAGTCAAAATCCCAAACAGTGTCCCGATGAGGAGACAAAGGCCCAGGGCGCTTATGAGAATGAAAGGGGAACAATGACATCCGTAGAAGGATGGCATTTCCATTGGTGCAGATCCGCTAACACAGGGACACTACTTTTAAAAGTGTTTCAGACTTTCAGTTCGTTATCCATTAGTTTGGTTGTCATAATATGATTTTCTCATTATCTTTGCAAAGAGTTCTTTGAGACATAAAGTTGCTTAAAGTCAGTCCAAAGGTTATTTTGCCCCCTATTAATATTCCAAAGGTTTGAGGCATAAGACATGCAAGGCCTGGGATGGCAGCTCCGGCTCCATTTTCAAGTGGCTCCATTTATATTACTTTCTCCAAGTCTTTTTTAAATCATGGCTCACTCACTCATTCACTTAATTAGAAAAGTGTTTTCTGGTGTGCTTCTCTGTGTCGGGTCCTGTGAGGATACAGTAGTGAAGGCAGATATGGTCTGTCTTCATATAATTTATAATTTAGCTTACAATTAGATAATTAGTTTAGGATTCATATAACTTAAAAAATACAATTAACATTGATTTAAGCAGGATAGAAATTAATTTCTCCCTCACATGAACAGAGTCTGGGGGTAGGTGACCCTGGGCTAGCAGGACAACTCCGCGGTCATCAGTGACCCAGGCTTCTTCTATAGGGTGGCTCTGTCCGCCTAGCATGCTGCTCGTGGTCCAAGGCAGGGGGCCCAAGTTCCAAGAATCCTGCCTTTGTTCCAGCTGATGGAAAGGAGGGAAAGGGAAGAAGGGCACATCTGCCTCGTCTTAAAGAGACTTTCTAGTTCCACACTTACCTTACAACTTATTTACCAGAACTAATTTACATGTTTATACCTAACTGCAAAGGAGGCTGGGAAATGCAGTCTGTTATTAGCTTAGTGGCTACGCGCTCAGCTAAAACCCAGATTTCTAGTTCTATTTCCAAGGTAAAAGAAGGGACATGTACTTGGGAAGCAATTAGCAAGCTTCCACATATATAAAAGCATTTTCTTTTTTTACACCCAGTTTTACTGAAAAATAATTGACCTACGTCACTAGATAAGTTTAAGGCATGCAGCATGATGGTTTACACATACATGTTGTGAAATGATTGCCACACCAGGTGCACCTAACGTTCACCTTCACATAAATAAATATGTATAATAAAAATAGAAGGAAAAAGAAAAACCAAACAGAAAACTTTTCTCCTTGTGATGAGAATTCTTAGGATTTACTCTCTTGACTTTCCCGTATATCCTGCAGCACTGTTAACTATAGTCATGATGTTCTATGTTACATCCGTAGTTCTTATGTATCTTGTCACTGAAAGTTTGTGCTTTTTGACCATCTTCCTCCAAGTCTACCTCCCCTTTACCCTCTGCCTCTGGGAACCACAAGTTTGATCTCTTTTTCTAGAATTTGTTTTTTTTTTTTTAATATTTTTATTTATTTATTTTTAGAGGAAGGATAAGGGAGGGAGAGAGAGATGGAGAGAAACATCAGTGTGTGGTTGCCTCTTGTGCTCCACCTACTGGGGACCTGGCCTGCAACCCAGGCATGTGCCCTGACTGGGAATCGATCAGGTGACCCTTTGGTTCTCAGGCCCACGCTCAATCCACTGAGTTATACTAGCCAGGGCAAGAGTTTGGTTTTTGTTAAAAACATTTTCTAACCTCAAACAGCTTTATAGAAATAAAAATATGTTATTAAATATAGTTGGATTATAGCTACTTCTTGCTATTAAATCTATTGTCTAATGGTCTTGTGGTGATTTTTTTATTTTTTATTTTTTTTTTAGAGTCTAGGGTTTTTATTTGGTTTCTTTACCAACTCCAATATCCCTGAATTTAGGCTCATCTTCTTTGATGTGTTTTGGAAGCTAGAGAGCCAAGTAACTTCATATATTTCATTTTATTTTATTTAAAGATTATTTACTTATTTATTTATCTATGTTAACAGAGAGGGGAGGGAGGGAAGAAGAGAGGGAGCGAAACATCGATGTGAGAGAGAAACATGGATTGGTTGCCTCTCACATGCGCCCTGACTAAGGATTGAACCTGCAACCCAGGCCTGTAACCTGACAGAGAGTCGAACCAGCAACCATTCGCTTTGTGGAAGGACACCCAACCCACTGAGCCACATCAGTCAGGGCTACTTCATATACATTTTAGCTAAAAAAATTTTTGTTAACAGTTTAATATATTTTAATAGCAAACTTACAGGAATAGCACAGAAGACAGACATTAAAAATATACCTACATGTAGGATAACTCAGTTAGAAATGTATAGTGAATGGATGGAACCTATTGTATGATAAAAATGCTACAAACACCAATTAGTTGCCATCAATAAGAAATTTACTTGTTTTAAAAAAAATCCAAATGCTGACATTTTCCAGAAAAATTTCACAGGTTTATTAACATTGTTATAAAGTTGAACTGCTTGAAACTCATTCACTGAAATGCCTTGACTTGCATTAATGCTTTATGTCCCCACATTTATATTAAAAAATTCACACACAAATGAAAATGGAAAAACGGCCAATACCTGATTTCTGTCCCCTATTTTCCACTTGCAATCATATACTTAGGGACCTTTTGACCCCATGGAAAAAAAAAGATCTAACATTCAGGACTACCAATAACAGGAAGAAGAGAATTTTTTTTTAAAGAATGAAATGTTCCCCATCACAGTGGATTCTTAAGCACGTTCTCCACGTGTGCGGTATGCAGCTGCATGTCTTTTGGCGTAATTGTTACATGTTTGTCATGAATAGCATACAGGTTGGTGTCTTCCAAAAGGCCAACCAGATAGGCTTCACCTACCTTCTGCAAAGCACCAATAGCTGCACTCTGGAAGTGCAGGTCTGTTTTGAAGTCCTGAGCAATTTCTCGCACCAGATACTGGAAGGGAAGTTTGCGAATCAGAAGTTCAGTGGACTTCCGATAACGTCCAATTTCACGGAGTGCCACAGTACCAGGCCTGTAACATGGACGTTTCTTCACCCCTCCAGCGGAGGGCGCACTCTTGCAAGCGGCTTTGGTAGCCAGTTGCTTCACCACCAGTGGATTTGCAGGAGGTCTGCTTTGTATCAGTCATGGTATAGGGACCTCTTTAGTTACCCCACTTCTTCAGCTGGAGCTCAGCGAGCTGGAGGAGGCTCTAGCGTTAGAAAGCGTCGGCGGCTATGGTCACCTAAAAATATTTTTTAATGTAATGTTCTTTTTTAGCACTATACCAAAATGAAATCTTTTATAATGCCCTGCAGAGGTGAAAATAATCTGTTGGAGGATAGTTAAAATTTACTACATTATTATAATTAAGAAAGTTTTAAGAGCCTGCATTAAAAAAAGCTGGAAAAAATAAAGCAACTCTTTTGGAAGGAATTGATTTTTGCACTGTTTACACTGAAAAGAAATGAGAATGAAGGTACTTTAATTATATGAAAATTTCAGATAAAGTGTTCTTTTTCTTTTTTAGAACCTGTGCAATCCAGGGGTTGCCTCTGTTGACCATTTTATCATTTGTATAGATATCAGTCAATGTCCTGGCAGGAAGTAGATTGCACAGTCCAAGGTGTGAATTAAGGATCGTTTAATGGAGAGACTATTTACAGAGGCATGGGCATGCATTATGGTTGGGATGTTTGTGCCGCCCCCAACCCCCAGTCCAGACGTAGAAGTTCTTACCTCCAGTTGTAGATAAGGCCTATAAAGGTGTAATAAATGTTAAACGAGGTCATAAAGGTGGAGCCCTGATCCTACAGGATTGGTGTCCTTATTGGAGACACCAGAGAGCTCTCTCATTCCCATTGCCCCCCATCCAAGCAAAAAGAGGAGGTCATATGAGCACACAGCAAGATGGTGGCCCTTGGCAACTCCAGGGGAGAGCTGAACGCTACTGGAAACCAAACCCTACTGGATCTTGGTCTTGGACTTCCAGTCTCTAGAACTGTGAGAAAATAAATTGTCGTTGTTTAAACCACTCAGCCTGTGGAATTTTGTTATGGCAGCACTAGCAGACTAATACAGTATAGTCAAGAGAACCCACAGGAATGGTGACTACCCCAGGATTGGCTGTCACAACCCTGAGGCCCGAGGGGCAAATGGAGAAAGTTATTTTCCTGGCAGCTGGTGAGAGCTGGGGCTGTGGCACAGGGGCCACTCCACAGGAGCTGTGGCCTTGCACAGAGTAATGAAGCTGAACTAGAGCCTGGCAGAGAATAGGGAGCTGGGCAGGAAGGGAAGAGGTAGGTGTCCCCAATTTCTCCCTCCTCCAGTTCTCTCTGATCTCCTGACAGTCCTTCCCATCACAGAACAGATCTGCAAGGTAACAGTGTACAAAGATTGTTACATACACCCACATCTCAGTCATTCTCACTAATTAATGCTTGTCGGCATCAATATTACACCATAATTTTCCCAACCTGGTTGCAGTTTAGCCTTTCAAGTGAAAATTTCAGATACATTATTTCTAACTTCAGAATTTGTTATCTACTTCTGTTCAGACTTTGGCTATACTTGTCCCTGGAAATGGCCATGGTTTTAGAGTCTTGTGCTAGTACGTATGTTTGTTAGATGTAGGACACACCTCACCTGATCTGCTCTACTTGACTATTAGGATCAATCAGTTGAGTTTCTAGCCCCGAGGCCTCCTTCTGTTGCTTCAGGATGTTAACTAGGAGTTGGTGTAATCAGTGGTGGGCGAGTGTGCCATTTCAGAAAATTCTCCAAAATTCCCTCTGTACTCCACTGGTTCTCCCATCTATTTTTGGCCACCACCTCCGACTTGATGTAATATTCTCATCATTAGAGACCCCTCTTCTGGACCAGATAAAATGTAAAAGGAAGTTCACGATGTAAACTAGGAGAGTGAGACCTATTTACCATTGTCCATTAGCCAAGGGTTCGCTTCCTTTTTGTTTTGACATGTGGAATGAAACGAATGCTAAGGAATCTTGGACAAGGAAGTTTTAATGTATGGGATATAGCAAATAAGCAGGACACTAGGCCGCAGTGAGCTGGCAGTGTGAGTGGCCTGGAGAGTTGGGGACAAGAGGTCTGGGTAGGGACTTTTTGCATGAGTTATCCTGTTTTCCTTGTTTGATCCTGGCCATCACTCAGTGGGTTAGCCAGGGAATAGATGACCTCTTTTTAAATAGGTTAAAGATTGTAAAATGAACAAAATAAAACTAACATCCAAAGTGGATTTAGTAACTTACCAAGACAAAATGGCTGAGTAGGCCAGGCCACAAAGAGGAAACTGTAGAAATTCCCCATAATTATTGTGTGGCTGAGGGTAGACCGCTTTGCTATATGTGGTTCATTTCCTTTTCCTCCTCATGCAGTAAAAGAGTCTGAGAAATACATAGTGAAAAGTTCTAAAAATACTTTGTGTAAAGTATTAGTAACCCAGCTCTCTAGTCCTTTGGCTTAAGTTAAGACTCAGCTAAGACTTACTCTTACTTTTCTCTCACTGGCCCTAGGGACAGGCAACGAGAAAGGCAGGAGGAAGCCTGGGAGGAGTGGTATTGAGGAGGGTTGGGGCCCAGGCTGGGGTGTGCTGGGA
Organism: Macrotus californicus; assembly: GCA_007922815.1. Taxonomy (NCBI): domain Eukaryota; kingdom Metazoa; phylum Chordata; class Mammalia; order Chiroptera; family Phyllostomidae; genus Macrotus; species Macrotus californicus. Next base: position 10,958 of record VMDR010021857.1, read on the forward strand.
CACAGTTTCACACTCTTCCAAGAACCTCTGCTCCGCCTAATGCCTCGACTGTACTGGTGGGATGATCACCCATTCCAGTTTGCCTGGGGGGTGGAGTTTCCCAGGACGGGAACATGTCAGTGCTAAAACCAAGTGTCCTGAGCAAACCAGGATGAGTTGTTCATCCCACTCCTGTTCTCTTTCTCTATTTTACACAAGTGAATTTTCAGTTTTCCCTTCATCTTTAGAACTCATCAGTTTTTCATCATTAAGAATCACATGCAATAGTTGGCTTGCTGTTAGGCTCCATTGTATGAAAAACATGTATCTTTACATGATAGACTCGTGCTCAAGAAGATGAGATGCTCATAGTATGAGAAAGTGTCAGGACAAGAATATGTCTTAAGAAGTAGTTGATCTCACTCCAGTTTGAGCTTACATGGGGTTGTAAATTCACTGAGAGAAATGGCCACAGAACTACAGGCATTGTTTGAATTGTTATTTATCTTTTCACTACTCCTATCCTTTGCTCTATGGGCATGTGTGAGTGTAAATAAATTTACAAATTTTGGAGTTGGCCAAAAACTTCATTTGGTTTTTTATCATAAGATGGCTTTAGTAGTGCTTATTTGTCTTGAACTTCATTCAAAACAATTTCATTAGATTGTATTGTGACAGCTGTCATATCAGCTTGCATTAAAAAAACATCAAAATTGGTGAATTTTTGCGTAATTTTAATACTGAAGATGGAAGAAAATATGCAACATTTTTGCCATATTATCCTTTATTACTTCAAGAAAGGTAAAAATGCAACCGAAATGCAAAAAAAGATTTGTGCAGTGTATGGAGGAGGTGCTGTGACTGATCAAACGTATCGAAAGTGGTTTGCAAAGTTTCGTGCTGGAGATTTCTCTCTGGACAATGCTCCACAGTTGGGTAGACCAGCTGAAGTTGATAGTGACCAAATCAAGACATTAATTGAGAGCAATCAACGTTTTACCACATGGGAGATAGCTGACATACTCAAAATATTCAAATCAATAAAATTATTGGTGAAATGAAAAATGCCTCTTTTATTTTATGGAAAAAACTAAATGGACTTTTTGGCCAACCCAATAAAATCCCTCTACTGGAAGAGGCGTTAGCATGCAGAAGACTGATCCAGCACTTAAACACCTCAGGGGATGTGGCGAGTGGCTTCAGGTTATACAAACAAGTGTGACACAGTGTGAGATAGGACATTTCCAATTACAGCTTTGGCTGAGTTTCCAAGAGCTGAGACTAAAACAGCAAGCACATGCCCAGTCACCCCTTGCACCAAGGAAGGTACGAGATCACCCTGTCAGGATGTGCTGTAGGACGGAGGTCGAAGAGGCTGGGAGGAAAGAATCCTTCCAGGGGGCTTGTAGTATTAGTACCCAGTACCTCCACAAGAGGAAGGAGGGAAGGAGGGAAGGAGGTAAAGTTTGGGTGGAGAGCAGGAGCTGGCCTTACATTCCCTCCCACTCTGTCCAACACACAAAACCTTCTAGGCCTCAAGAGTTTCAAGTTGAGGGAGAGTAAAATCTCTGTTAGATAAAAGTTGGAAATTTTGATGATTTCTTACTATTAGATTTTTATTTTATTTTATTTTAAATAAATTTTATTGATTACACTATTACAGTTGTCCTAATGTTTCTCTTCTTGTCCCTTTCCACCTGACACTCCCTATTCCCTCCAGAAATCCCCTCCCCTTAGTTCATGTCCATGGGTCATTCACAGAAGTTTTTTGGTAACTCCATTTCCTATACTGTTCTTAACGCCCCCCTGTCTATTTTGTACCTACCAATTTGTGCTTCTTAATCCTTGCACCTTTCCCGGCATTCTCCCCCTTCCCCCTCCCGTCTGATAATCCTCTAAATAATCACCATATCTATAATTCTGTTCCTGTTCTGCTTCTTTGCTTAGTTTGTTTTTTATATTTAATTGTTGATAGTTGTGAATTCATCATCATTTCAATTTTCCTAGTTTGATCTTCTTTTTCTTAAATAAGTCCCTTTAACATTTCATATAATAATGGCTTGGTGATGATGAACTCGTTTAACTTGACCTTGTCTGGGAAGCAGTTTATCTGCCCTTCCATTCTAAATGATAGCTTTGCTGGATAGAGTAGTTTTTGATGTAGGTCCTTGCTTTTCATCACTTTGAATACTTCTTGCCAGTCCCTTCTAGCCTGCAAAGTTTCTTTTGAGAAATCAGCTGGTAGTCTTATGGGAACTCCTTTGTAGTTAACTATCTGCTTTTCTCTTGCTGCTTTTAAGATTCTTTATCTTTAACCTTTGGCATTTTAAGTATAATGTGTCTTGGTGTGGTCCTCTTTGGGTCCAACTTGTTTGGGACACTCTGAACTTCCTGGCCTTGTATGTCTATTTACTTCACCATATTAGGGAGGTTTTCTTTCATTATTTTTTCACATAAGTTTTCAATTTCTTGGTCTTCCTCTTCTCCTTCTGGCACCCCTATGATTTGAATGTTGGTATGTTTAAGGGTGTCCCAGAGCTTCCTTAGCCTACCCTTGTTGTTTTGAATTCTTTTTTTTCTTCTTTCTGCTGTTTTGGTTGAATGTTTATTCTTCCTATGTTCCAAATTGTTGATTTGATTATTGGGTTCATCCCCTCCACTGTTGGTTCCCTGTAGATTTTTCTTTACTTCGCTTACTGTAACCTTCATTTCTGCCTGAGTGGTTTTTGTGCTTTTGAAGTAACCAATGAGTTTCTTGAGCATCCTGATAACCAGTGTTTTGAACTCTGCATCTGATAGGTTGCTTATCTCCATTTCATTTAGTTCTTCCTCTGGAGTTTCATTCTGTTCTTCCATTTGGGCTATATTTCTTTGTCTCCTCATTTTGGCAGCCTCCTTGTGTTTGTTTCTATGTATTAGGTAGAGCTGCTTTGACTCCCTGTCTTGGTAGTGTGGCCTATTGCAGAAAAGCACACCTGTACATTGTATGGGGCAGACCCTTAGGTAATCACCAGGGCAGGGCAACCCATATCACAGCTCTGTGCCTCTGTGAGGGGGGAGGGCTGGGAAAGGGGAAGGTTCAATATTTAATGTCAAAATAATAAGGTTGTATTGAAGCTTACAGAATGAAAACTGAAGACTGTGACTGGTTTTTTTCCCCTTCATTCATTCTGGCCATACCACTTTAAGTGCCCCAATCTATCCTGCTAGTCAGCTGAGAGAAGAAGGTGGTTGGAAATAGTGAGGAATTGGACAAAGAAAGGTAAGATGGGGAAGTCATATTAAAATCACCTAGGAGGAATCTGGGTTCTCTTTCCTCACTGTAACCTCTCACCTTTCACCTTGGAGTTGTGTTCTTAAAAGCATAAAACTTGGGTAGGTTCAATATGGAATTCAAGTATTTCTAAATTAATTTTTATTTTTATCAATTTAACATATGTATTTAGTTAAAATGCAAATGATCTAAAACCCCATGTAACACTCTATACCAAGTCCAAAAATTTCAATTGGGTATAATATGGTGTTGTAGTATTGTGAAATTAATAAATAATCAGGGTTAGTCTGGTACAGAACATAGGCACCAATCAGCAGCCCATTCAGTTGCTTTGGAATTCCTGTGAACGTGGGGTGTGTTGACAAGGGGCTTCTCCGTATCTCCATAACTTGTAAGTAAAAGCAGCAATTCCCTCCTTGATCTCCCATATACCTAGTTCTAATTCCCAGACATAATCTCCTCCAACATTTTGAGCTGTTCCTGTTGGTATTGACATTTATATGTATAGAGAATATTTTAGGATAAATCAACAGCATTCTGTTATTGTGATACCTGAGTATTATTTACTGAATAATGAATAGTATGATTTTGGTTCCTTTCTTGCATAATTTTTAAATGAACCTTTAGTTTTTCAGATGTTTATCCTTGAATCTTCCCACATAAACCATCAGATGTATCATATATAAATTTGATTTCCCAAATGCTCAAATATATCAGAATATCATCTCTTTATAATGTAAAGTTTAAGCTTAGCTTCAGAGAGGCAAATCAATTAACACCAGGTTTGCTATACTCTGGTGTTATATCAAAAAAATGATTGAGTAACCAACAGAGACTAGTCAGTTTAGGAGTTTTATTCCATTAAATGATTGGAAAAAAATCCATACTTAATGTATATTTTTACTACCTTAGACTAATTACTCTATATTTTTAAGTTTTGAAAAAAGAATAAAAATTAAAATCTAGACTCGAAAGAGATTTCATTCATTCATTTTTTAACAGAAGTTTCAACAGATATTTTCCAACCATTTTCAACTGTTTTTTGATCTTCCAAGATGGCAATTTCATGTGATTCAAATTACAGATATATATCTGGCAGTCTACCAGGCCTTGACTCATAACAGTCTTATCCAGCCCCTCACTTTACAACTGAGAAAGAAAAACAAAGCTGGCTTTTAAAGTCCATTGATAAAGCTATTATACGAACAATAAAGAATGATACATTTCTAAGAGCTAAACAAAAACATGATTGTTAGGCTATGCATTGGAGGTGCAGTATTATTTCCTGTGGATTTATGGTTCCTATGGTACGGCTAATTTTCCTGCTCTAAACTTGGACATGTTGCTGAAGTCTTATGTCATAGGCACTCAAAAATTGAGCGGAAAAATGACCTCCCTAAAGTGTAAACAAATAAAAACATTATGAAGTGGGAGAGTCTGAAAACATGCCTATTTATTTACATGTTAAGGTGGAAAAACCTGTAGCCTCCTGGGTAAATATTCATTATATTAACTGACTTCTGGTTAGTTGAGTCTTCAGGAGGATAAAAAATAGTCTGTGGGTTAAATATATTTGCTGGAAACTGCAGGGCTGGAATGAAAGCAACATCTGAATTGCACTCTGAAACCAGAAAATCTAGTGCGGTAGTAATGATTAAGTCATGCTGCTTTTTCCAGGAATGATCAATAAAAGAGGGGAAGTCAAGGCCTTCTTTGAGCACTGGAGTTCAATAAAGAATGAAATCTAAGAGCTGAAAAAGAAATCAGAACTACATTATTTGGAAGCACATACTGGTAAGAGAAAGTCCAAACAGAGGCGTGTGAAGAGGAGGGAAAGAAACAAAACCGTTCCATTGAAAAGGTGTTTAAGGGGCTTACTCTCCCTCAGTGTGCATGGGTATAAATTCCATTAGTGTTAATAGGACCTAAATGCATGGCTCAAGGGGAGAATAGAGTGACGACTTGTGTGTATGTGGTTAAATGAAGTCTAAGAAAAGTCAATTAAAAACCACAAATGGGAGTTTAGGAGTCTAATAGACTTTGGGATATCTGCAAGAGAGACATTTAATTTTAATCAGTGGAACAGTGCATTTTTCTTTTGCTGATGACAAAAGTTATGGAAATGGCAAAGGGAAAGTAAGCCCAAATTTAGCTCTCAAAATCATTGCTTAAAGGCAAGGGATATAGTCATGCACTCCAGATGGTAAAACTGACCCTTGTGAAAGATTTATAATTTGCATTCAAATTGGAATGTTGAGTTTTATAAGGAATTCAAATCCACTGCCCATTTTTCCTCACCCTCACAGTCAGAAAGAAGAGGAGAGAGAGAGGGCGCACCTTTGGTTACTTACAAAAGGGAGTA
>VMDR010021858.1:0-16572 GCA_007922815.1 Macrotus californicus
CCCCCCCATTGTCCTTGTCCATGGGTCCTTTACGCACATTCCTTGACTTGACCCTTTCCTTTCTTTTCCTCGTTACTTCCTTCCCCCCCTCCTCTGGTTACTGTCAGTTTGTTCTTTATTTCCATGTCTGAACAGACAATTTTAGCAACTAGAGTAACTAACAAGTGGCTTCCTAGTAAAAATAGAAGCCAAAAGTCAGTTGAATAATACCTACAAAGGGATGAGAGTAACTGACAACCCAGAACTTAGCAGGACTTGGCAACATTTCCGGGGAGAGTGCATTACCCCTACCCACCGTGGTTTGCATCACAATTTTCTCAATACACCGTCACAATGTGTTTTCTGAAAGCACATTCATGCCCTTACAAATTCTCTTTTCTCTTTCATTAAAAATAAAATCACATATTATGAACATTGAAAAAGCACTCTAATTTATGTAATTATGTGAGGGTAAGTATGTAAATGTTTTGAAACAAATAAATTCTATTTCCACAGAAAATACTTCTTACTTGTCAGCGTTGCATGTTTATTAAGGATTAACACTTGGCAAAGCATATGTGAAGCAATGTCTCACAAGGATCACAGAATACTTTGTAGAAACTGTAAGCTAAGTCACAGTTTTGTTGTCTCGAGCACTTCATTCCTCAAACCTTGTGGTGCATTTGTTCACTTTGATAGAAAATGTCAGAAACACGTCTTTAGTGCTTCAACTTCTTGAACCAGGGTTTCTTTCATCAAGATAGAAGCAGCTAAGATTGTTAGTTAGTCAGAAGCATTCTGTAGAGGCTGAGGAATGTATGACATATTTTAAAGGTGTTTAGTAAGGATGGTATAAGCCAGGGGAGAATATGCCAAAGCCCCAATTCTTCTCCTTTGTCCCCAAGACAAAGACTGTCATTCTAGCCGAAGTACTGAATGAGCTAAATCTGTATTTCAATGTGATACTGATGATGCTCAGAACTCTCCATCTGGAGTCCGGAACGGAACAGAGCACCTGTTGTTCTTTTTAAACTTCATCACAGTTGGAGCTACCTATTGGGACCACTCTCAGAATACACATTCTCCATAGGAAAGCCAAGTGGGTCTGTTGAAAGATAGGTATTTTTTAAATAATGACCACACTAAAGGGTGACTGAGGTTTTTGTTTATGTCTTTGACTGAATTTAGAAATTGGAAAGGTATTCTTTTTTTTCTTACCATTTTTAGCCTCTTGTCTTTTAAGTGTCTGGGATATATCTCCTGGAAATATCAAAGTTAAACATATTGTGTTTTCTATGTGTAACTTACTATGTGTGTTTTCCATTAGTTGACAGAATCCCAAATGTCACACTAAAAATTTTGACTTTTTCATTGTTGATTATTCATTAGATTAAAATGAAAACTCCTTTCCATCCGGAGTCTCCAGAGATGTAAACACAATGCTATAGAGGAAATATTCCATGTTTTACAGATCAGACTAATGCTGAGAAGTCTGGCTCAAGAGAAAAATGCAATAGGTTTGCACTACCAGGAAAACGCTGTTTACCAAAAATGTGCCAACTTTCAATTGTGTTAAGCGTCATTGTTTGGAATAGACAAAAATCATTTCCTCCCAAAAAAATGAAGGGGGAGTTATCTTTAGAAATTCCCAGGCTTTATATTTTTGTAAACCTTTCTACTTTTCAATAAATAAATCATTTCCACTTCTTATATAATAACCACAATATTCTCATAGTTTTTTTAATAAGATGAGAATAAACAAAAACTTAAAAATGGAGCTGAAAAATCAGTTATATTACAAGAAAGAGAAGAGATTGTGTTGCTGGTAAAGTTGGGTTCCTTCATTTAGATAAATCGCAAGAAGAAGGGAATTCCTCCTGAAAGAAAGAGAACATCAAAGCACAGTGTGCAAACTCTTTTAAACATGAACCATTGCATTGCTGAAGAAGACACAGTGGCCCCAGCCAGCAAAGCTGGAGCTGGGTCAGTCCAAGAGTGGGGTGGCATTTGCACATTTCCAAATTCTTCAGGCCACCTCCGGAAGTTACCTGGCACCCCTGACATCCCGTTCCAGGAACGAAGGGAAGTAGCTACAAACGCCGATCACATTACGTATGCTGTGGGAGACATCTTCTACCCACTCCCGTGCACTGAAAGTGCGTGCCAAGCACCATTCACATCTCAGTTCAGCTCATTTTATCTTTACTTTAACGCCACCAAGTAGGTCTTGCTAGCCCTGTAGGACGGATGAGAAACCAGAAGCTCAGAGAGGTTAAGCCATGTGCCTAAAGACTCAAAGTTAGTGAGTGATGGAGACCACATTTTAATACAGTTTCGTTTCATTCCAAAGCCCATGCACTTAATTATTGCCCCAACGTAACAGGCCACATAATGTTGCAAGACACTAGAAAGCAAGCAACCCACTGTTGGTCTCGGAGAGCTGTAAGTTACCAAATTTATCTTTCGTAAAGTGAGGGAATCACTTGGTAATTTGACCTAACATAGTACTTCCCTCAAGTATATGCAGCCATAGTCTTTGTCCATATTCACATCCAGCTGTCATGCGAGTCATCGCTGTGACTTTACTTACAAACCTCATGTAACCCATTGATCGACCTAGTAAGCACTTTGCACCCCATTTAGCCTTAAAAAGTCATATAAAAATCATATTATGTCTTCCCCTTTTCATTCCCATCCTTTCTCTATCTGATAAAATAAAAGATTAACTTTTATTACCTTTATCTGACAAACAGCTCAGACAAAGCCTTATGGCTTTGTAACAGGGCCCTGAAGGATAAGCAGGCACACGAGGGGAATGACACACGCAGAGCAAGGGCACACGCAGTCAGGCCGGAAACCACATGGCCCGTCGGGCTGAGCAGTTTGGTGTGACGTGAGCACAGCATAGCATGGCATGAATTTGAGACCAGACTGGAATGTTAATTTGTGGCGAACAACATAGGACTGTGCTAAAAACAAACAAACACAAACTTTTGTCTTCATCACCTAGGCAGCAAGGAGCCTCTGCTGGTGTTTTGACATAGAGTGACATAATGCAATTTGTCTATCAGGAACGTCACTGGTGGCAGGATCTGGGGTTGGGATTTGAGGAAAGCAAAGGGAAGAAGGGAGATAGGTTAGAAGTTGTGGTAACAGTCCGGGTAACAGATAATGGGGTTCAGAATTCAGACAATGGAAGAGTGTATTGAGGAAAGGGGACAAATTTAAAAGTTGTTACAGAGATAAAAGACACAGGACTTCATTTCCAATGGAATGTGAGGGACTGGAAGGAGGGTTTGATTTCTGGCGAGAGACTGAGTGGAGGCTGGTACCACGAACCTAGGTGGGCGGCAAGGGAAGATTTCTGAGGGGAGAGAGTGAGTTCCAGTTTTCACGTGGTCAGCTTGAGGACCCCTGAAGACCCATGGATGGTTAAGTCTACTAAGTGGCTGGAAATAAATGTCTAGAGCTTTAGACAAATGTGCAGATAAGAGGTAGAGACTGGACGAGTTAAATGTATGAAGTGATATTTGCTCAGAGGGTCCCAGCCCCCAAGGGAATCTTCTCCAAGTCTCCTGGCAAAACTTCTGGGTTCCAGTTCCCTCTGTTGTTCAATGATATAATAATAACAGTGATATTTGCTGCCTGACCTACCTAACTCAAACGATTGTGAAAGAAATTAAATGACCTTTTGGTGAAGGTACTTTTAACATTAAATTGCTGTCCCCTGTTAGCACTATTTAGTTGGGACACCAGGAATGAGAGTAGTGATCACAGTAGAAATCTGACCCATTCTGTCCCTCTCATATGCTAAATGTACCCAAATGAAACTGACCATCTTCTTTTCATTTATTTACACCCACTCTCTATGTAATGATACATGTCCTTAGCTCACAGAGCAAAATATCTTGATTTTAAATGCATAGAATTTAAAAAGTAGCTTAAAAAAGATTTTTTAGACAACTACTAGCCAGACTTCCTTCTTCGTTACATACAGAAAGCCCTAACATGGTGGGAGTGAGAGGGAGGGTCAAAGAAAATAAAAAGATCATAAAAATATGAGTTTGCATTGCATTCTCCTTTTACTTTGAACCTCTGCTTATGAAGAACCGGTTGATGTCCCGAATCTTTATACTCAGGATTTGCTAGTTACTCTTTTGCAAGAGACATAGTTCCCCCTGAAAACTTCTTTTTTCCTCCAAGTCATGAGTTCTTGAAGTTAATAGATGATTTTACTGAAAGGATCGGCCTAGTAACAGAAGAATAGTGATGATTTGGAGTTATATTCTGCTAGATAGCATTCTGCTTCGAATTACCTACAATTAGTGTAGTTTCACAATATTATCTCAGAGAGCATTTTCCTTCCTTGCATTTTCTGCCTCTTTCATACCGTTGTTAGCACCACAATAGAGAAACCCTAAAAAGCTGTTCACGAAAATAATTTAAACAGGAATTTGTGCTCTGAGAAACAACTACATTTGCAGCTCTCCCCTACCTCATATTCAAAAGCACCCATACTTATCTGGTCTCTTTTTCTATGTTCTCCTAAAAGGGGGAGAAATGTATTCAGGGTGTAAAAATAAGCTATTGTATCCCAGAAAGGAGATGGGATGCTAATTAAGGGTTCTTTGAATGAACAAGTCATCTTGCATTGTCTACTGGGAGCTGGCTGCCAATTGAATTTTTGGTAAAGAGTCAAGAAAAACATCCAAGAGGGCCCCGGCAAGCTTGGGAGAGAAGCGAGCAGTCCTTCCATTTATCAAGTAGGTGCACGAGCCTGCTCAAGTATTGTTGAGTCAGGCTGCAGGCTGTGGGCTCCTGCCTCGAAGCTTTTCCTGCTGGTTGTGAGAACCACCTTCCCAAAGACGGGCCTGCTGCTCAGGTCTGATCGTGGACAATGGGGCACCTACGCCATACTGCTGGACCACTGAATGCCTCTTTCTTTGCTCGATACTTTCTCAAGATTCTTTGTGTCTTCTTGGATTCATCCAGGAGGCAGGAATTTTAAGATATATATAATAGCTCGGGTCTTGCAGCAAAATAATTGATGCTCCATTGAAAGACGCCAGGCAAATTGGTTAGTATGATTATCTTTAACAAACTGGGGAAATTGTAGGCATTTGACAACTCGTAAATGAGGAGGGAAATAAATTGGTCTGTTTTAAAATGTTTTTTTCTCTTCTTCATGTTATGTCAGCCAGAGTAAGCCTTTAGCCTGATTGCCTGCCAGTGTTGGGTGTGGGGTGGCATGTAAACAGAGATGAAAAAAGGATTTACTTCATTTGGAAAAGGACCAGGAAATAGAGGATGCAAATGTTTTTACTGTAAAGGAGGAAACAAACAGAGTCAACCAGGTAAAGTGACTTTCCCTGTGACTCTGGCTTGTGGAATACTTAGCGCTTAGCACGATAGAGTCCCGGAGGTGCGTTTCTGATACTTACAGTATCTTTTTCTTTAGTTCTGTAATTCTGTGATTCTTTTGCTGCTGTTTTGAGTTATAAGTTCTTAACTTCTTTCAAGTGTGATCACATGCCTTTGGCAAAAATGTGAAGAAACAAGTGTCCTGCCCACTGAAAGGTCCCAATTGAAGGCAATGAGTGAAGGGATTTCCCTATAAATGTGCACATGTGTTTGTAAGAAAATAAGTGCTATTTAAACGATGCTTCTAAATTAACATTGCTTCCCTGGCACTTGCAGTAAAACATCAACTTTCACACTCTCCATTCTTAATCATTAAAATATGTGGTAAAAAATTTAATAGGTCTCTTGCAGTTGATTAAAAGGCAAAATAATGTGTGCTTGAAGCCCATTTTGCAGTTTTCTTTTAATAATGTAGCTTAGATATAATAATGTAATATTAATTCATGATTTAATGCATAATTAATGATAATCACTTTGGATCAAAAATCTAAAGGCCAGTAATTGTGAAATATAACAACAATAAAAACAGTAGCAACATGTTTTGAATGCTTTCTATGTGCCTGGCTTGGTTCTAAGTGCTTTCCTTACGTTAAACCATGAGGGAAGTGAGGCCAGAGAGACTGAGTCTCTTGCTTATGGATTTATAGCTAATAAGTAATGGAACTGAAATGTGAACCCCGCCTCTCTGACCCACAGACTGCACCTTGACCACCTTTGTCATATTGCTTGTTTACATTATGATTGTCATTACTGTGCTAAACCCTTCAAAGAAGGTTTATTTTTAAAATATCTTAAAATAATTTTGATATACATCTATCATCATGGACTGCATAGGTGCATTTCGATATGCATCTATCATCATGGACTGCATAGGTGCATTTCGATATACATCTATCATCATGGACTGCATGGGTGCATTTCGATATACATCTATCATCATGGACTGCATAGGTGCATTTCAATATGCATCTATTGTAATGGACTGCATAGGTGCATTTCAATATACATCTATCATCATGGACTGCATAGGTGCATTTCGATATACATCTATCATCATGGACTGCATAGGTGCATTTTGATATACATCTATCATCATGGACTGCATAGGTGCATTTCGATATGCATCTATTGTAATGGACTGCATAGGTGAAAAGACCATTGGTCCTGAAAAACACGCAACCACACAGCATTCATTGTCACTATGTCTGCTTCGCGCACAAGAGAAACTTCGTCCGGTGGCATCTGACACATCACATGTACTCTGAGCAGATACTGCCACTTGATGAGCAGGAAAGTGTGATTTGCCTCAGTCATTGTGAGAAAACATTTATTTCTAGTCATTATGTGATAAACTCTAATATTTGGATATTAATTTCTTAATTTCTAATTAAGTTATTAATTGTTCTTAATTTTTCTGTGGAGTTTCAGGATATTCTACCTTTATTTTTTTGGTATGGGATTAGTAGCAACAGTATTTGTCAGGATTTTCAAAAATTGATGCTTTATTTTTTTAAAGATTTTATTCATTTATTTTCAGAAAGAGGAGAAGGAAAGGAGAAAGAGAGGGAGAGAAATATCAATGTACAAGAGAAACATAAATCTGTTGCCTCTCACACCCCCCCAACAGGGGACCTGGCCCACGACCCAGGCATGTGCCCTGAGTGGGGATCAAACTGGCCACCTTTCGGTTTGCAGGCTGGCACTCAATCCACTAGAGCCATACCAATCAGGGCAAAAATTGCTACCTTGTTTAAAACCAATCTCACTGACATATAATTTAAATGCCGTTAAAATCACCTGTTTAATATGTTCAGTTCAGTGGTTTTGGTACATTTACAGAATTGTAAATATTGATACTTGATTGTTATTTTTTTTAATTAATTAAATAAAAGCTGAAACACCTGAATGAAAAATACTCCAGGGTCCATGAGCATCATTAATACTTGCTGTGTCCTTCTTTCTCCTTCATCAGAAATGCGTGCTATACTGGCCTGAAAAGAGAGGAATATATGGGAAAGTCGAGGTTCTGGTTATCAATGTAAATGAATGTGACAACTACACTGTTCGAAACCTCGTCTTAAAGGTAAGATTACATGGCTCTAGCTATCTACAAAGCAGGTGATATTAGAGGATAACATTTCTACTTTGAAATTATTATCCTAGTAAGTACTACACATTTAATTTAAACCAATTAAATAATGTCAAGATGAGACATAAATTATAATCATTCCCTCGTGTATTTCTTTGTTGTCAGCTACTATTAATATATGGCATGATTAAATCAAATAAGTAGATATTAAGGAAGTTCACTAAGTAGGATGTTACGACCTCCTAGTTTGCACAAATGAAAGATCTCTTGATTTAACTTTTTGAAAGCCTGTAACTCCAGGCTTGCTCTGGAGACTTTCCCGTGATTATTTTTAACGTCACTTTGGTCTGTGCAGCTTTAAGGCCTGGAAACTGAGAACAGAAAAATCTGCGCTTGTGGGTGGCTGTGGGAGGCAAGACCAGACAAAGCGCTGATGACATCTGCAAAACTTGGTGTTTCAGTAATTTATAGGGACTTTCCCAGACCAGATTACATCATAGGAAAATTATCTTATGTAGTTTACGGGCAGCAGATGCTAAGGAATGTTGCCATGGTATTGTTTCTGCTTCTAGAGAACAATCATCTCAGAGATTTCAGTCCTGTCTAGAGCCTCACTGCTGCGACATAGCCATCACAGGGAAAGTAGGGGCAGGGCTGCTGATGGTGTTAAGGGAGAAGCTGGGTGCAGGAAGGCACTTAACAAAACTTGCTTTGAAACGTGTCCTCAGTGCCTAGTTCATGCCAGGACCCCACCGCGCACTGAGTTTTGCGATGGTATACGTGGACCCTCACTCAAAACATTTCTAATCTAGTGACCCCCGGAGTCCCTCTACTACTGGGATTTCGCACTGCTCTTAAAGATCGAAATTTGGGATGAGTATAGAAGTATTAGAGTGCCAGAATATAAAATTACATGTTTGTATATTGGATGAATGTTTATAGTAACCTGCCAGGAATGTTCAGAGAGCAGGAAACATGCTATCTCCCAATTCTTTCTTAGTTACATTTTCATCTACTATTTTGCTTATTATAGTAAACTACAAACACTAGTATATTTAGCACATGTTACATATACACTTTCTATACTAAATATATATTCTCATTTTTTCTGCTTTATTTTTTTAATTTTTAAATTAAGCTTATTGGGATAAAACTGGTTAATAAAACTCTGTAGGTTTTATGTATACAGTTCTACAAGACATCACCTGTATATTGCATTGTGCACATTTAATAGAGGCAAGACCGTCAAACTTTGATATTAGGGTATTTACAGTAAAGTTTTCTCAAGGTGAAAGTTGTTCTTCAGAAATCTCCTAGATATTCTTCCCACCTAGAAGTGTTGCAAGTAAGATTGGAACAACAGAAGGCATGTAGTACTGTGGTTTGGATGCCTTTTCATAGCACAAGTAAATGAGGCATTCGGTGGCTGTTGCTATTTTCAGCAAGGAAGTCACACCCAACATGTGAAGCATTACTGGTACACCTCATGGCCCGATCACAAGACTCCAGACAGTGCCCAGCCCCTTCTACAACTCATGCTGGATGTGGAAGAAGACAGACTTGCATCTACAGGCCGAGGGCCTGTGGTTGTCCACTGCAGGTAAGGCATGAACTGCCCTTTCCACCTAAGCAAAGTGTCCATCCTTTGTGAAGTCACAGAGTGCACAGAAGTTGGGTTTTACTTCTTGCTTGTGACTTTGTCAGTAAATTAAATATTTATCGAAATTGGTTAATTTCCTAATATTTGAGTCTTGGACAAAATGATATTTACAGTGACAATTTTGGGCATTTTCTGCAAACAATGACATAGCAAAGGAAATACCACTTCTGAGCAAGTGGCTCATGGAACAGGAGCCAGCTCAGCCCTCTACCTTGAGATCTGTTCTGATTCGTTTATCTCATCGGTCTAATGCGCACTGGGAAGGACAGACAGGATTTCCTGACTACCAGTGGCTCTCTTTGTTGTTTCAAGATGGTACCTGAACTGTGCTTAAATTGTATTTGGTAACATTTATTATTATTTCACATTTGGTAAAAACTAGTCAACTATTTTAAAAGTTATTTCATTGCCCTGGCTGGTGTGGCTCAGTGGGTTGAGCGCCAAAAGGTCACTGGTTCGATTCCCAGTCAGGGCACATGCCTGGGTTGTGTGGGCCAGGTCTTTGGTTGGGGGCATGCAAGAAGCAGCTAATCAATGTTTCTCTCCCTCTCTCCCTTCCCCTTTCTCTAAAAATAAATAAATGAAATCTTTTTAAACATTTTATTTCATGAAAAACAGATGGAAATAAATTATGAAATGGTAAGTCGGCAAGTGGTAGTTCTCCAAAAGGAAAGGAAAGTGCTGTTACCAGAACATGGGTTACTGGAGGATAGGCCAATAAAAGCAACTGATGGCCCTGGCCAGTGTGGCTCAGTTGGTTGGAGTGTCATGTCCCATGGACCAAAAGGTTACAGGTTTGATTCCCAGTCAGGGCACATGCCTAGGTTGCAGGTTCAGTCCACAGTCAGGGGTGTGTAGGAGAGGTCAGAGATCAATGTTTCTCTCTCACATCAATGTTTCTCTCCCTCTCTTTCCTTCCCCTTCCCTCCCTTCCCCACTTTCTAATCAATGGGCATGTCCTCAGGTGAGGATTCAAAAAACAAAGAAGCAACAGAGATGTCCGTGGTGGTCCTCTTCCCTAATCTCTGGCTTAAAGCTCTCTTCTCATAACTGATACCTCATCCCCATTGTTTTCCTTTTAGTGTGCCCAAACTAAAGCAAATATTTTTAACATTATTATAAGAACTAGTCATTTATTCTTCATACTTTCTCAAAATTCTGTAATTTATGTCACTTCATTTAATATCATAAGTCTTATAAGATAGCTCTTGATAGTACCTTTAACAAACACAATGTTATTTTAGATGATAATTTTAGCCTCCTTTTTTGAACCTTTGTGGTTTAATTAAAAGTAAAGTTTATGCCTACTTTTTCAAAGGCATCATTACTCAGTTCTTAGCATTAAGCATTATCCTAAACTTAGCTTGGGGCCAAGGGAAAGCAACGTAATTGGTCATCCTTTAGGGCTGGAACTGTCCCTCACCAAAATCATAAAACACTCACGATATCTAAAATGAACTAGTCACTTTCCCTTTAAAATCAACTCCCCTTCTAATTAGTATTTCTAAGAATGAGACCATCTTTTTTCTGGGGACTCAACTACCAATGCTGACAGTTATCTTTGGCCCCTTTCTTAATTCCAGCTTCAGTATCTAATCAGTCACCAGAACGGCTTTCCCTTCAAATCTCCCATTATCATCACTTCCTGTCCAACCACCCAAGTTCAGGCCCTTATGACCCCACTTGCATATTTTAGAAGTAGCTAATTGCACACACCCCCCGCTTCCCTATGGCCACCCTCACCATGGCCTACCCAAAGCACTTCTCTTGGATAAGGCTCTAAAACTCTCTTTCATCACATGGAGCCCATGCTCAAAACTTCTCAATGGTTTCCCATTGCCTAAAGCAAAAGTTCTTAACCTTGGGTCTATGGATGAGCTGCAGGAGTCAGTGAACGCCTTGAAGTTACTTACACAAATTTGAGTACCTAAAGTTAGGTGAATTTTTCTGAGAATTGAAACTTCCTAGTTCTCATCAAATTCTCAAAAAAAGTTTTAGAGGATGAAGTCTAAACCTCTTTCCATATATGACCCTCTTAAGCCTCAGTGGACCTTCCCGGTTTTATTTCCCACTGTTTCTCTAAAATAACTTTCTGTTCAAGCCAAGCATGTCTACTCATTGTCGCACATTATGTATCCTGTTCTGTAGCAGTTTTTTCCTCAAACCTTTCTCATGCATGGAACATTTTCTCTCATTCATGATAACCAAATGCTTGCCATTCACGTGGTATAGTTCCTGTCCTATCTCCTTAGTGAAACAAACACTCTGTAGACACTTCAACTAAAAAGGGCCCAATCTACTTCTGAATTCTTTTACACTCACATTTAACAGAAACAAGTTCCAAATAGGAGAAATAAATGCTATGTGAGTGCCAAGAGGGGAGCTGTGCATTCAGCCCAAAAGGATACGCCCCTGGCTGGTGGGGCTCAGTTGGTTGGAACATCATCCCATAAACTGAAGGTTGCAGGTTTGATTCCCTGTTAGGGCACATACCTAGGTTGTGGGTTTGATCCCCAGCTGGGGCACATGCAGGTGGCAGCCAATTGACGTTTGTCTCTCACATTGATGTTTCTCTCTCTCTTCCTCTCTTGGGTGAGGAAAGAAAACAACCAGGAGAATTGAAGAGAGCCTTTAAACATTAGAATAATGTTGAACAGGATCTTTAAAAATGACCAATGTTTGTGGTTTTCAAAGGTGGTAGGGAGGGCATTTTTGACTGAAGAAATATCATTAACACAGACAGGAAAATTGGAAAACAATAGGCTTTTTTTTTTGTAATTATTCATGTAAATAACACAAAAGATACAAGGGGGACAGTAAAAGACATAAAGCTCGAAAGTTACTCACATTCATACGGTTCAAGGTTACGGATGCCATGGCAGGGAATGCAGACCTTGTGCTAGAAGTGCTGGGAGCCGTTTGCGGCTTGAGTAGAGGGTACTATGATTAGGTCCCTAGCAGCTGTTTGCATCATGAGTTAGTCCAGGAAAAGACTGGAGACTTTGAAACCATGTGATATCACTGTTAATCAGGGAGTACGGAGATGTGAAAACGTGAGCATAGTCTATAGAAAGGAAACCATGAATCACAAAAGCTCAGTAGAGGTGAAAAATGTAAGAATTGGTAACAAATTCGATGTGGGAGGTCAGAGGGAGTGATGGGCTAGGGGATTTCGGAGCTGGAGACTTGTGGCTGACAATAACGTTGCGATTCCCGACTAAGAGATGGAAAGCCAGTCTAGAGTTTAGGAGAAATGGAAGGAATATAGATGTAGATTTACGAGAAATTTACATAAAGACAATCAGTGGTTGAAACCGCTAAAAGAGAGAGACAGAGAGAGAAAGATAAAGGGCTTGTTAGGTCGATGACATGCTGTCTGAAGCAGGTGAATGTGTAAACCCTCCCGGGCAGATGGTGTTTCTATTCAACTATAAATGACTTACAAATATGTGAGTCTACTTCCTCTCTCCTAAACTGAATTGAATCTTCAGTTATTCACAAGAATCTTCAATATCAGTATCTCCAAGACCAAACTCTCCCTCAAATCAGCTCTCATTCCCGGTTCCACTTTCGTCTCATTGGGACTATCTTTCTTTCAGTTCGAGTCATCTTTGACTTTTTGCTTTTCTGACTGTTCAACTCCAGTCCTCCAGACTCACATTCGTGATGTGTCTAAGTGCTTCCCGTTCTTTCTAGTGCTCATGCCTTACCCAAATCAAGGCCCTGGTTATTCCTTGTAGGACAGTTACAGCGCCTTTTTACTGTTCTCCCCACTGGACACTTCCCTCCACACCCCTCATCCTGCTGCAGGTGACTAAATGAGAGAATGTGTTTACTAAGCACTTAGCCCAGAGCCGGGCTGGTAGTACTCAGTCCGTGAGAGCTGCTGTTGTCACACTGTTGCTAATCCCAGCTGTTGTTTCACATTTCAAAGTACATCTTAAAAAATATGTTTTACCTTTGCTATTTTTCTTCCACCTTTTCATTCCTTGCCCTTTCTTTTCAGTGCAGGGATAGGTAGAACAGGGTGTTTTATCGCTACATCCATTGGCTGCCAACAGTTGAAAGAAGAAGGAGCCGTCGACCCACTGGGCATCGTCTGCCAGCTTCGTGTAGACCGGTGAGTGTCTGTGGGAGGGGTCACAGAGACTTCAGAGCAGCGTCGTCTGTCACACCCTGCTCCGAGCAGCCTGCCTTGCAAACATCACAGGCTCCAAAGTCCTAAATCTCTATAGTGACTTGTGTAAAGTGTTTAGGAATATGCATTGCATTAAAAAGCCATCAAAAATGTGTTATTTGCAACACTGACCATCAGGAGTCCAAAACCAAAAACGTATGCTTAGTCCTTCCTTATCTCTGACCCAGGTCGCTTATGGTGGTCACTGTTCCTTCTTAGTCTTGCATCCCTGTCCCCCCATCCATGTAGTCTGTACTTTCCTTTGACTTAACCAAATCACTCACTTTAGGACCTTGATCTTTTCAAATGAGATGTATGTCATACTACCAAGAGCTCCCCCGTTTTTAGTCTAGTTTTTTTAATTGTGAAAAATGTATACAACAAAATGTACCATCTGAACCATTTTTTATTTATTGGGTGACATCTTGGTAGGTGTAAGATGAAACAGTCATTTTCATATAGAGACCTTTTGATCACTTTTGTGATGATCTCTATGAGAAATTTTTCTTCCTTTCTCCACAACTAAGCCTCCCTGGGTAAAGAGATAGTTGAGTCAGTGATGGAAAAAGTGAACAGGTGCTCCTTTAGAACAGACACAGAGAGAAAGACACACATGAGCAGCCAGCCTCTCTGCTCTGTAATTCAGTGTGCTGTAGCGGAGGAAGAGTTGTTCTGAGAGGCTGCAATACTGTGTTCTCTTGTTGCATTCATTCAATATTGATTAGTCACCTCCCATGCCCAAGGCGCTGTTCCAGATGCTGCAAGTACAGCGTTGGACCAGATGAGTGGGGCTCTACGTCCTAGACCTACATGTCAACAGGGAGGGAGAGATAACAAAGAAGCTAAGAAATAAAGAGGACAATTTCAGACAAAAGTAAATGCTGTGAGGTGGTAAAAAAAGAGAGCTCTCGCTCTATGACCTAGAGTTTCCTAAAAGTCAAACTAGAGTCACCTTCTAAGATTCATGTA
Source organism: Macrotus californicus (assembly GCA_007922815.1). Lineage (NCBI taxonomy): Eukaryota > Metazoa > Chordata > Mammalia > Chiroptera > Phyllostomidae > Macrotus > Macrotus californicus. The sequence goes on from VMDR010021858.1 coordinate 14,296, forward strand.
GTAAACACTTACTGAGCACCTACTATGTGCTAGGTCCTTGGATTTTAATGAGACAAAATGATTTTTCTGAAAATTCAAGGAAATAATATATATAAAGCACTTAGAACAGTCTGGCACATAGTAAGCCTTAAGTAAATGTTCATTGTGTTATTATTATCTTCATTATTTTTAAAATTATGGAGAAAGCTTCCCCTATCTCTAAAATATGGAACATTTAAATCCCTCTTTCTGGATGAAGTTTTCCGTTCCCATTCATATCTGTCTTTGTCCCCTTTTAAATAATAATTTTTTCTGTTTTCTCTTAACTTTGGCTTATTAGAGGCTGTTCATTATGGTGGTTAGGGTCCAAGGGTCTGGGGACAGATTGCCTGGGTGGCATCATGGTTCCCGCCATTTTCTGGTTATGTGGCCATGGGCAAGGTATAAGACTTCCTCATGCCTTGATTTTCTCACTTCGAAAATGGAAGCAATAATACCATCTACTTCTTATTTTTCTTGTAAGGATTGAGAGAATCTGCAAAGTGCCTTTTACATAATAAGTGTGCAACCACGTTTAGAACCACGTTTAGCCACAGCTGTTACCAATATCCATAGCAAGACACCCGAATACACATCTGTAAACTGGAACTAATAACCGAGACCCCACAGGGTTGTGATGGCAAAAAACGAGATTGTACCTGTGATGCACTTAGTGGAGCACTTAGCCTATGTTTCCTTCTCTCTCTCCCTCCCTCGCTTCCACCTTTCCATACTCCACATGTAACTGCTTCCAAAAATGTTTTCTTTTTGTATGTGACAATATCAGCTCCAATGGTCTCTCCCTCTCCTCTTGCAATTGCTGTCTTACTCTTCCGAAACTCCCTGGCCCTTCACTCAGAACTATCCACCTTGGTGAAAGAGAGTATGGTGACTTCATGTCAGACTCTGGGATCTATCTTCACCCAGACAAGGGGCCCTTGTCAGAGGGTAAGGGACAACACCCCGTCAGCTGGAGCTGTTCCCACAATGGCCTTGATCCCTCCTGCGTTGTGCTTCTGTAAACAAGTCTCCTTGCCTGGGACCCAAAATCCCCCAGGGACTCTAGTCCATATCCCTGCACCCTGCTTTCCTACTGGCCGATGCCAGCATTCCATGAACACCAGACACCTGAACTGACCAAACTGACTCTGAACCAAGTTGGCCTCCAGCACCTGCTCTGACCCTATCTGGAAGAACATCCTAAAAAGCACTGGCCATGGTCTCCTTGGGGGTTTTTGTTTGTTTGTTTTTGGTTGGGTTTTTTTTTTTTTTTTGGCTCCTGTTACTCTTAATCTTGCCTATTCACCTTCCCACCTCCCGCACCTGCTTTTCTAGCCTGACCTCCACCCTGCTTTCCACTTCCCAGTCACGTTACCTTGTCAAGTCTAAATTATCCTCTAATTTTGAATGGAATCGCAAGTACATTTTTGAAAATCATATCACAATGCCTCCTCTATCTGCTCCTTCCTTCCTAAAGCAAATGGTCAGAATTTAGCCTTGGCCTCCCATCACCACCAAGGCCTTCCCACAGGGCTTGTCCTGTTACTCCTGATAGGATCTTCAAAACACAGCCAGCTTCTCTGTTGATCTGAAGCCCATGGGCTCCCAACCCCCTGGATTTGAATTACTGCCAGTATGTGCCTCAAAATCATTCTGATTTATTAATCAAGATCCCTTCTCATGAATTCTTTCTGAGCAGGTGTTGTTTATGAAACCAATCCTCTCCTTAAAACTTTCCTTGGAAGGTTTTTCCTTTTCCTTCCTTCCTTCCTTCCTTCCTTCACAAGATTAGCATTGATTTCCCCTTTCTTGTCTCTTCCTTCTGTTGTGCACGCCCCTGGTTATTGTGAAAAGGAACACAGCAAACCTTCCTCCTGTCCTCCAGCCTACCCAACTTCTTGTTCCCCCATCCTTCTTCCTCTCACACTCAGCTTTTTCCTGTCACACCTCATTGACCATGTCCGTAATTCATGGCGGTTAAGGGAAAGACGTTTGCCTCTCTGCTCTTGCAGCTTTTCATTCTCCATCAGTTCTTTCAGCCTCGTTCCCAACCTAGACTCTGGTCGTCCGTCCTTGCCTTCAGTTCTGGATCTGTCATCAGACATTCCAGAAAGCACTATTCACACTCAAAAGTGTATTTAACCATGGCCGTTTTACATGGTCTTCAAAACACATGTCTCCTTTAACCCCCAAAGTGAACCCACGATTAGGAAAAGAGGTATTATTTGGCTTCTTTTTTTGAAAATGAGGAAACAAAGA
>VMDR010021859.1:0-16568 GCA_007922815.1 Macrotus californicus
ATCTTCTGAAGGAAGACCTATGAAAATACAAAGTGATGATGACAGTGGCATGGTTAACATCTGCTAGATGCCAGGCACAAGTTAGGCACCTTATAGGTGCTAAGACACTTAATCATTCCAAACATCTATTGATTACTCTCTAGTTTTCTATGTGTCTTTCAAATATAATCATAGATTCTGAGAAGGGTTAAGTTACCCGAACTCACATGGAAATGAAGAGCTTCGAACATGGGATGTCTAACCCCAAACCACAAGTGTTTAACCTTGCTCACACGGGAACTTGACTGAGTGCATTTAATACCTAAGGAAAGAGTGTGAATATCAGAGGAGCAGTTCATTAGCAATAAATGAGGAAATAATTATAGACAAAAAAGCTGGCATAGTTCATCTTGGGACATCTGAGAAATGAATCCACTCTTGATGCTGCTCAGATCGGTTTCCAAAACTTCAAAGCTGAAAACCAAGCTTGGAAGCTTGGACTTATAATTAATGAGTGAGCCTGCCTTCTATTCCATTTTACTTACATTTATTTTGTGTCTTTAATTAGGTAATGAGCTCTTTAAGACCTGAAACTATGATTTGATTGAGCTTCTTCAGGATTGTCCTCAGCTAGAAGCAATATTGGGTAAATAGTAAGTGCTTAAGAGATACCAGTTGAATCTCATTATATGACAGCTTACATTAGGCCTTCTGCAGGGATTCAGGGATTACTACTTATTGGTTACTGCCTAGTGCTCTTCATGTCCCCCATTCCTGGTCTAATGCTTGGTCCAATAATACAACACTTACTAGCTTATATGATTTCTTGGGTTTCTATAGGCAAATGACAAGTAAGAAACAAATAATTTTTACCCCTGTGGTCTTTAGAACCCAAAGTGTCTCATTCCATGTCCATGTAGCATCAAAATAGTGAGAACTTAATAAAATTACAATAAATACATCTATTTTGACATCATGTTTTTATCCTCTCTTTTATCAGCCCACACCTTCTAACAGGCCCTTCTTCCTTACTTCACTCCAGCCAGAATTCAGGGTCCCACTGGCTCTCCCTTGCTCATTTTCCATTTTCAAAGGTCAAATGCATATATTTCTTTTATTCATTGAGCTTTTAAGTAAATATGCCCATGACTTGATTATGATAAGTGAAGTGAGTCTGTAAAAGATATACCAGAAGTGTGCAAAAGAATCTCAGAAGTGGGAGGTTTACTACGTGAAGAAAATTTGGGGATGGTACATACTCATCTTCATGAAAGCCTGACAATGTGGATAGAGGGGAAAATTATCTGCAACTTGTAGAATGGAATCTAATCTAGGGTCTTAATATCAATGCTTGTTTGGAATCACTTGATAGAATTGAAGTTGTGAGGCAAATATTTGGACCATCTAAATCTCCTTGATAACGGGTCTGCCATTTTGGCATGCTGCCTTCACATGCATGGAAGCTCCCAGTGCAAAGAGTGGGTTTTCTATTGGCTGTACTAAGAGGTAGGAGAGATTATGTACAGATTTTTAATGGATGTTTTCTGTAACAGTCACTGTGAATGCCTGTCTTATATCCCGTTGGCCATTTCTAAGTCCATTTGCAGCCGTGGTGGATAGTTTTTGTGCACAGTGACCATTGTCTGCTGGAGGCTCTTTCCAGTGGGACAGGAGCTGCCCCTATTTCATTTGAGCAATGGAGCTGGTGAGGATTGCATCCCTGTTCTTCAGTGGGAGAATTTGACAGTCCGCACGGGCGATACCTCAGTGGGTCCTGGAGCACTGAGCTGCAGTTCTCCGCAGCTGCAACCTGCTCATTATTGCAGCTGTCTCTGTTTTTTTTTTTTCTCCTGGTGATTAGATAAACAACAGAGAGAACACGATGTCCAATTCAGATCATTGGCATGTGTCTAAAGGACATTCTTGCATACATCTGTTAACCAATGCAACCACTTTGTTCTTTGTTGCCATTGCTCTTTGTACTCTTCTTTGCTTAACTAAACATCCTTTCCCTCATGGGGAGCCATGGCTGTTTGGCTTGTGTCTGTATCTCCAGCAGGTAACACAAGACTCAGTGTGTGGGAGGCCCTTAATAAGTAAGCTTCAAGTGGAAATACATGTACATATGCATGTATGTATGTATACATTGTACAACTCAGTGGATTTTACTATATTCACGAGGTTGTACAACCATTACCATGATTGAATTCTAGAACATTTCTATCACTCCAAAAAGAAATCTTGTACCACCCAATACTTCCCTTGTCCAATCTTCTGGCGACTACTAAATTATTTTCTGTGTTGATGAATTTGCCTATTCTGGACATTTAACATAAATGGAATGATACAACATCACTTTTCTTCTGTGTTTGGTGTCTTTCACATAGCATAATATTTTTAAAGTTTGTTCATATTGTAGCATGTGTTAGTACTTCATTCCTTTTAATCGCCGAATAGTACTCTCTGGTATTGATACGTCACATTTACTTAGCCATTGACTGGTTGATGTACATTTGCTTCTTCCCGCTTTTTGGCCACTGTAAAATGGTGCACAAGCAGTTGCAACGTTTTACGTTCCCATCAGCCATGCATGAAGGTTTCAGTCTCTCTGCATCCTCACCACTTGTGACTGGTCTGGGGAGGATACCTCAGCCAGCATTCTTTTTTATCTGGCAGTTTGCTTCCCCTGGGCCTTCTCTCATTTCGCATCCATGCAGCATGGAAACCGCATGAAGTGGCGAGTACAGCTGATGTACAGGAAAGCTGTGGTTGTCCCGCAGCGTTGAGCATTTTCTCTGGCATTTCCCCTTTTCCGATCCAATAAAATCAGATGTGGTTCAGCATAAAAAAATGTGTACTTCCAATCAAGTTGTGTGGCCATGGGAAAGCCACTTCTCCTCCCTGGACCTCAGGTATTTTCCTTGTTTATTGAATAAGACATGTTCAGTGTCTGATAAAATGTTGAAATAAAACTTCAGTTCTGAAGCTCAATGCAAGGCAGTAGTAGATGTCTGCTTTTTAAATTTTTTTATTTTTCATATCCCGCCTTTTTGGGAATTAGTTCTCATTCGCGGCAACTGATTCCTATGTTCTTAGGGGATCTCAGAACCAACATCCCTCACTCCAGAAGTGGGACTAATGGAAATACTTCTTTCTGGGCAGAGCGATCAGTTCAGGGATAGGCACCCGGCTCAAGCGAGGGAAGCTCCAGTCTTGCCTGGGATCTCTCAGCTGGAGTTAGCAGGGAGGTGGCATCCGTGGCTGGAGCTATTGTGCTGAAGGAATGGGACTCTCGGGCTGTAGGTGGCCCTCGGGCCCACTGCTTGGAAAGTACCTGTCTGCAAACTGGTGAGAGAGATTTTATCATGTGAGGTTCTCAATCTTCTGGGCTTGCTGTCAGAACTATTCCTGCATTTTTCAGTTCATTTTTTAGTGTGCATAGTTTAAGTTGAATTTCTGTCATTTCTATTAAGCAGGTGTCAAACAATCATTGAGTGCCTATAGTGAATATTTTGGAGTAGACAAGGAAGTCTAAGTCCATATTCTCAAGGAGTTTACAGGCCAACTTCATGGCCAATAGGTGGAAATAAGAAAGTCAGCTTTACAGTCAACCTGATCCACATGAGGGAAAGGGCTTTGGGGGCCCCTTCACCGACCTGCATTTTCACCCAAGTACCATTGCTGAGACTCTGCAGTTTCATAGCACAGCCTCTCACGTACTTGGGGCATCTGATGGCCCCAAGTGCCACCTAAGCTGCACGACTTCACACGTTTTCCTCACGTTGAGAGCCTCATTTTTTGTCATCCATAAAATAGGGATAATGTTATTTAGTTCATGGGTTGTTTTGAAGATGAAGTAAAACAGTTCAGATAACATGGTTCCTGATATCTAATACATCCCCAGTAGTGTTGACAAACTAAGTCAGGGTTTGCTCTTAAAAACGCATTTACAGGAGAAAGCTTATTTTCAAACAGTGATATAAAATAGTTATTCGTAAACATTTAAAAATAATAATGATTTATTTGGGATAATGAATTCACAAATATATTTAAACAACATAATTTAATGGTTAGCCCAGGGGTTGTAATAGTTTAGGGAAGTTAGGAGGTAGAAATTGATATTCACTGAGTATATCTATCCCTTATACAGAATGAAGAGGATAGATAACTAGAAACTTAAACAACAACCAAGATTTATTTATTAAGAATTATCTTGGGCATGGATTTCTGATTATGAGCTGTAATGATAACAATCTCTATATCACATTGTTAACATAATCGATAAATCCATTTTTCATTGACCCCAGGACTGGTTGGCACATAAATAAAAAGTGAAAGTAAGGTATTAACCCAAAGGGTATCCTGGTGAATCACCCCCTTATTGTTATTATTGTTTAATGGGCACACATGATAAATTAATGTGAAGTTAATGTATAATCAGTTTATCTTCTAGTGACCGAGAGCATGTGTAAAGTGTTCATTTGATTTGAAGTTGCATTTCTGGTTTTTCTGAACCTTAGTTACTGTTCTTAGTGGCTCTTGTCTTTGAATCTGACCCTAACTGCAGGGTGACTGAAATTTGCTGAAGCAGTAAAGAAGCATTTGAAAATATTTAAAGATGTTTCCTGAAGATAATTATTCATTAGTGTACATGTATAAACCAAAATTCTGAAATTGGATAAGGGTTGCTGTTCCAGTCTAAAACAATGGTAAATTTGTTTATAGAGCAATCATCTTATGAATCAATTATTTTTCTTATTAGATTATACTCATAAAGAAATGAATGCAGTGCCCTTTAGAAATGCAATATAGTTATGAAAAAAGAAGCCCACCCTCTCCCTGTACATTTTAATGATTAGCAAAGCTATCTCATGGTTTGGATGGAGGCCCAGGAAATGATCCAAATGGGATTATATTTTCTTAATCTATTAGGATAATGTACAACTTGCTTCCATTCTCTACCCTACCCCATCTAACTTGGCAAGTACTGTTAGCCAATCCTGAAATAGTGATATTCCAGAGACAGACTCACATATAGTTTATCATCTCCAGACGCTGGATCTGTCATAGGCTGAAATCTCAGAAGAAAATATTGCTGACTAGAAGAGAATTTATGTGTTTTAAAATTTGATTGATTATGGGCACCCAGTTAATAGTGGGACCAGCATTATGCAAACATATAAAGGTCATGGCCTTGGTGAACTAGAAGTGATTGTCACACATACACACAACTTAAAAAGCTACAACGAGTGCTGAGTTTCAAATTCATTATCAAAATGTGGAAAAATCGAAGAGGATTTAGAGAAATCGTTGTTTCTCAGCACCTTTTCTTAATCTGCAGGCTCAGCCCAATGAACATAGGCAGTAAGGAGAAGGCACATGCTGGTTTGCAGTGAATAGGAGGACCAAGGCCACCATCTGAACAAACTACTTGCAGAATTAAAGAGGCTCAAATGAAAAAATGGCCTCTTAATGAATCCCTCTTGAATCCTGTTTGGAGAAGACATCAAGAACTTGTTCTTTGCTCAGATGACATTGCTAGACTTGACTATGACCCTTTAAACGCTCAAGGATAAGAGCAAAAGTGGATGCTGCTCTTTCTTCCCCCGACAGATACTCATAATTCCCAAGATTCACTGGAGGGCTTTGGGTTCTGGGAGATAATACCGTGAGTTAGGAAGAACTTTTATTTGGTGTCTCAGTTGGAACAGGCTGCTGAGAAGACCATGCTGCCCATGTGTGTAGATCTTCCATAGCTATAAAACTTGATGAACCAATCTGACTACCAAAAATGCAAGGAATCCAGGAGGGAGCGATCTTCCAGCCACTCTTGTGACATTTTGGAGCCCTGTGGGTCCTCTGAGAGACTGTAGTACTATGGGTAACTAACCTAGACGATAGGGTTGTTAACTATGCTTCATCTTAAAACTGGTAAAATACTTTGGTCAGAGAATTGAAGAGCATGAACATTTGGTGGTCTAATAAGGCATTTACTGCCTGCTTTCTGGGTGGGACTTTAAATAAAGGAGAATTTAATATTCTCCCCCCGCCCCCAATAACTGCATCTTTTATTACAGACAAGTTAGAGGTGAATTATGCCCATCTATAATCTTATTTTGTCTGCTCAGTTGGGCATATAAAAGTACCTCCAAAGAATAGGATGGGATGTGGATGAAGAGAGCACCTTCCCTTTTAGTTAAACACCTCTGTGTTTTATTTATTTAAAATAGGCAAGCATTAGCTTGGATTAATATTTTAAAATTAAGAAATGGAAAAATTTAGCCCCACTCAGGACTGAGAGTTTTTCCTCACCCATGATGAAGAAGCTGTATGTAGTGGAGCAGCCCTATGAGAAAGGATTTCATAAAAATAGGTCAAATTCAGTGAGACTACTGAATTTAGTAAAGAGCAATTATTTGGGATAGACTGAAGGAAGGTAGCTTGGGAATCAACTTGGCGCTCCCTCATTTATTTATTCAATAAGTATTTGTAGAGCACGTGCTCTGTGCTTGGCTCTGCATTGGCAATGGGTTCTAATGCAGAATAAGTTCTAATAAAGAATAAGTTCTTACCTTCATGGAGCTTGCAATCAACAGATGATCAAATATATTACATTGAACATGTCTCGTGTGCAGTGTAGTGATATGTTCTGGGTGTGGTGTGCAGATGAAGAGCAACTGTCTTATCTTCAACAAGTTTACACTTTAATGGTGAAGTTGGATGTAAACATTAATGATCATTCCAGGCTGTGTGTGATTAGGACTGCAAGAGTTACAGGTCAAAGACGGGTGTGCATAGAGATTTTTTACTCCATTCTTATGTTAATTAAAAAAATTTTGTAGAGCTTTCTTCTGGGAAACATTGGTTTTATAAATACTAATTTAGTCAGAAAAATCTGTAGAAAGCAATGGGAAAAATGCTTCAGTTTTAGATGTTTTCTGGATTTAGGCAAAGCTCCACTGTGTTCATACAATACTTATTTCCCTGTGAAAAGGATTCCTGAGGTTTCCTTTGGTCTATGAACATGCAAATAAAGCTTGCTTCCTCAGGTGCTGGCTTTGCAAGAGCCAGTGACTGCAGGCTGCTGAAACCCCCCACCTGGATCCTGGGAGGGTAAGGCCATGAACAACTCATTGAGCTTTGAGGTTCGCGCACTGCCTCCAGGACTCCATGGTCTGAAGCCACCACTTACATGCCATCTCTTCTTGATCTGCCCACCACCCACAAAGCTAGGACCAAGTTATCCAACAAAGCTGTAACGGAGCTAAAAGTTTCTACCATCCGTACCAGTTACACTTTTCATTTGTCGCTCCATTCAATATGACAATATTTCTGGAAATATATGTAGCAACTAAGTCAGCTATTTAGGAGTCCAGAGGTGGGGTTGTTTAAATTATTACTCTGTGAAGAGTGATTTGGGCTTTCAAATATGTTTGTCCTTTAAATCCTTAACCTTTAGCCAATTCCATGTTTGTCATGATTTATTTTCTATGTATGATTTTGACCTTCTCTTGGCAGATGGCTTCAACATTATCTTTGCTGAGAATGATTCTGACACTGGCTAGAGAGATACAATTGTGTTCTGTTTATGCAATACAGAAAGCCAGAGCACTTTTTTAAGCTGTCGTCATACATCACTGTCAGTATTTTGAACCACTAAATTGTTATTAAAAATTCAGGGACAATAATCCATTTTGAGAATACCATAAGAGAAGCAAATACTGTAATGACTGATTGACATTTCAGGAATAGCATCATTCAAGGCATGCTAATTTCCTTGCAACCCATTTCCTTGGATAAGTGTCTATTGTATAAATAAGTTTGGTTTCCAACCCCTTCCCAGCATTTACTTTTGATGAGGGAATCTTGATATTAAAAGAGAAAAATCATCGTAAATGAAATTTGCTTCTGTTCTGTATGGTTCTAACAGGCAAATAACAACAATAAAAAAATAGTCTACTCCATGGCTAAAATAAATGACTTTCATTACCAGGAAAGAGTTTTGTATCATATGGTTTCCACCATTTTTCAAGAGATAAAGTGCTATAATAAGCACTGGCTCAGGAGTTACGAGCTGTGATGAGAAACTTACTAGACAGAGAGCCAGAAGATGAGAGTTTTAGTCCCAGCTCTGCCATGACAAAGCTACCAACATGTCCCTTAACAGCAAATTTAATTTCTCACAGCTGTACATTTTGGGGCTTTATGTCTTTTCTGTTTTTGTTTTTAATCCAGCATGTTTGGGTGTGTTCTAGGTCTGATAGGATTTGATATGATGTCTAGGTAAAATGTAAGGGAATGTTTCACTGATACCCTTTCCCTGTATTCTTTAGGGAGAATCAGGGTTTTTTTTCAGTCAACACTGGGAAATGAACCTTCAGATCTTATCGTTTTCAAACATCTTCACCCCATGAAGCATTTTGGTGGGAGTCAAAAAGGCTCGCAGATGATTTATCCTGTAACTTTCACTTGTCACTACAAAAGTAAAGAAAAAATAAATGGGTTTATTGATGAAAAATACTTTGCTTCTTTCAATCAGAATGATCATAAGCAAACTGTTAATGCTTTTTTAAACCAGAAATCATAGATTCCAGCACCTAGTATCTAAGATGATTGATAGCAATAACATGCATTTATATAGTATCCAAGTTTATAAAACCCTTGCATTAAAAATAATCTCAGTTTACCCTCTGAGAACAAAAGAGAATGATCTTTTCTATTTGATAGATGAGAAAATTGAAGCTGGGTTATGAGGGGTAGAACCAGATCACCGTCCCTGTCTTCCATTTCTTAACTCAGTTTGCTTTGTGTTATACCTTGCTGCTTCCATAATCTCTTAACAGGGTGATATAAACCATGAATTGCTGAGTGCCTCCCACTTTATTTTGGGATACTGGGATGACACATACTGTTCATAATAAAGTGTGCATTTTAAGAAAAATCACTGAGAGAGGACAGTGTTAACACTGGAAAGATCATTGTGATAATAAAGAGCACCTAATATGTGCATAGAAATATGCAGTTTACTGAATACTTATTTCAGAGGATGCTTAAACAGCAGCTTGACATGGTTCCTATTATCCTTTGGTTACAGATGTGGAAACCTGTGATAAGAGGCTGAATGCTTGCCTGAACACTGGTCATTCAAAAGAGATGATACCCTTGCTCCTCTTGTTTGCCAACAAGTAACAAGAGACACGTGCAGCAGTGGAGAAGGTCTGGGATTGGATGTTCCATTTGCGATACTGATTGGCATCATAAGAGAATAAGACAAGAGGGAAATTAGGATGTGTCCAAAAGAACAGAATGGATTTAGAAGAATAACACGCATGCTTTGTTGATTACTTTCTAAAGCATTCCTCAATATCTCTTGCCTGAAATCCAAAATCATGTCATTGTTTTAAACAGCTTAGCAGGGAGAGGGGCAGGAGGTTAATGATGACACCGACCTAATTTTCGCATAGATGAACATGTATGCAATTGCAATACTTTTGAAATGCGTTTGCAGACTGATACATACAGGGTGGCGCAAAAGTGGATTTACAGTTGTAAGTACATGAAACACAGAGTTTATTCTTGTTATTTATTAATTATTGTATTATTTCCCATGCAAACAACTATAAATCCACTTTTGCCCCACCCTATACATTCATTGGGTGTTTGAGAATTAAATGAAACATCACCTTTAAGGCACTAAATATTGTACCCTGTGCTGGATACTGCTTCTTTTTATAATGAAGATAACAATAAAAAGTGTAATAATAATAATTATTGTTTAGAAATTGAGAGCCATAGGGCAGAGCTAGGAAAGTGCAATGCCCACGGGTGGAATGAAGAAAAGAGAGGAAAAGGAGCATTGCTTTGTCTGCTTTGAATTCTGGCCCGAATGAGGTCTGAGGTAGCTCTTTCCTTGCCTGCCACCATTAGGCTTTGTGATTTAATGCTTGTGTTATTTCACGAACCCACATGAGAACCAGAATAATATTTGCTCCCACTAACAGATGCCAGAGAGATCTGTTAAGTGAGAAATGTGCAGCGAGGTTGAAGCTGAAGCCCAGGAATATGCTGGCAATATGCTGTGGTTGCTGGCATTATAAAGACCGAAAATGCAGAACTGATAATCAATTGTTTTAGCGTTGTCCCCCATGAACTCTTCAGCCAGAGCCCTAGTGTTTCATATCAGCAGCCTAGAGACAGACATCTTGGTCCTGGGACCCATGACCCTTCTCTAATGGGCCATCAAATACAAAGGAAAGCTTGTCACATTGGGTATGCAGTGAAGGTTCACTGATAAATACCTGTAAGTCATCTACAAGGGGAGTTATAGAAACGGAAAGTATTCATGAAAAGTCCTCCTTCTCCAAAATAACAAACCCTGCTCCCAACTCATTTGTCTAAGGTACAGTAGGTCATGAGCTACCTATTCAATTAACTTAGGTGAGAACAGAATCCATTCTTCGTAACCTTTATTTCCCCCCAGGGAAAATTGCTTTTCAAATTGCCATCTGCTCCTCTGTCTCTCTGTGCTTGCTACTCTTCAATATGATTTGGGCCAAATTCAACAGGAGGGCAGAGGGCTCAGAGGTAGGTAGGCGTCTGACAAGTGTCACAAGAACCAGGACAAATGAAGGTGGTTTCTCGTGCTTAGAGCCAACATGTTCCCCCTGGTTCAGTGTGCACCACTAGCAATGACAGCAGTGGCCACTGCCCACCCAAGGATATCTTTCTAAAAGATTATTTTTCTTGCCAATAATATAAGCCTGTTCAAGATGGAACCTCTTTTTTTTCTCCCTTCCTTTGCTCCTAAATACAACTAAATGAGTGGGAGCGATTTCAGAACCGCGGAGAAAAACAAATCAATTCCTTTTGGTTTTTAAAAACTAACAAAAAATGCTGAGTGAGTAAAAGGCAACGAGGCAGCGTTCAGTAAATGCACAGCATCAGGAGGGAGGTCAAGTTAAAATTGTGTTTGACTGTTGGAGTTTGCTAAAAAATTTAAGTACCATTACTGGAGATAAAATATTATATGTGTGCATTAGCTCTTGGCTGGATAGCCAATACTCATGTACATGGTATAATTTTTATATATAAATGGACACACCACAAATCAATGCTCTCTAAGCTCAGCTGCACCCTCAACACTGCTCAAAAGCCCTGTTATTCATCTGACTTCCTATCACACTTTCTCCCTTAGGGCCACTACAAGTCTTTTGTAACTCTGACAGGCTCCACTTCCCAACACACGATAGCTGACGAGCTCCTTCCCCAAAGGCTCCCTTTATTTTCATCCTTTTCCAAGCAAGGCCCTTCATGTGTAGCCTTGGTTTTACCCCTTTTCATCCTTTTTGTGTCAGGATTTAAAATCTTCCTGTTAGTTCTCCGGCAAATGTTTCAGAGTTCGCAAGGTCCCTGCTTTCCTTTGCTTCTTTGCAGCAGGAATTTAGCTGAAGTTCTTTATTTACTGTGCTCCACAGACTTTCTTGCAAGCGGAACTACTGGGTTTCATGACCCCCATGATAATGCCTGACCTTGCCTCATGCAAGAACATTCCAGGGTATATCCTAGCTCCTTGCTTTTCTCTCTTGCACTTTCAATGACATCTTTATGGAATTATTCTTCTCCTATTTCAAAAATACCTTCCCTCACACCTGACTTTCCTTCCAGCTATGAACATCTTTCTTTCATGGCTAAACTTCTGAAAAATGAGTTTTTATATGGATTGCTTCTGCTTTCTCACCTCCCACTTGTATCTCAAGCCCTTACACACTGTCAAAATTTTTTTTTCTTTAGCTTCTGGATTACTGCATTTCCTATTTTTTCCCCCTTTCTGGTGGATTCTTTTCATGCTCTTCATTTCCCTCACATTTTCTAGAAATAAGTGTCCCATGTTGTTTTATGTTAGGACATCTTGGAGATTTAATTCATTTTTATATTTTAACTAATATCCTTATGCCAATGATTCCAAACTCTACATCCCTATTCATCCTTTCTCCATAACTCCAATGGGTATTACCAATACCATTGGTAACTTCCACTTGAATGTTCATTAATACTCCACCTTCATGTTCCAAAACTCAGCGCAGTGTCTCCTCTTGAAAAATCCCTCCTACTCTTATCTTTTCCAATTCTGTTAATGACACCATAACAAAACCATCATCAAAATCTTAGCCTTATCTTCACTTTTTCCTCCTTTTTCTTGTGCTTCCTCAATTGGTCACCATGCTCTGATGAACCTACTTCCCTTCAATCTCCTGTGGATCCTTGCTTCTCCATTTCTATTCCTGCTGCCTTAATCCAGGTCCTCCGTTTCTCTTACCCACAGCTGGAGCCCTCACTGGTTTCTCTGACTACCAGTAACCTCTCCTGAAATCCATCCCTTACACAGCTCTTGGAGTTTTCTTTCTCCATCTCAGTTGCCATCATACCAAGTTTCTATGTGTAAGAATATTCTGGACTCTTCTGCCTAAAGAGTTATTTCAAATCTTATACAACCTGGCTGCAGCCTCTTTTCTCTTCTATCATCCCATTATTTTCCTTTACTCATCCTATGATCAGTTTTTTGTTTTATCTTCTATTTCTAACTGTCGATGTTGAATCCAAACTTTAAAGACTAGCTCAAGACTCAAAAGACGTTTGTACAATGTCTTCTGTGGACATGCTGTTAATAAGAGCTTTTTCCTTCATCAACTAGCTTCTTCTGTGACGATTGCTGAAGCCCACACCTCTGTTATGTTACTGTCAAGTGAGTCTGTTGAGAGATAGTTTATCTTGAGCCCTTGGAAGTATCTGGAGTACCTGGTACCTTAAGGAGGTGTTACTGTCAGTAGTTAGCTAATCATTAATTAAAAAGGGAATAAGACATTGAGCTTAATAAAATGGGGATCATGAGCCTGTTTGCTTCACCAGGAAGCTACAGCTTCACACCCCAGGGGATTATGGTATTGCTCTGCCAAGGGGGTTAACACTCCTCCTTTTACCCTCCAGAACCAGGTTGTTAGAGGCCAAAGCGGGGGGTGCTTGACCCAAGAGGCTCTTAGTCTAATATGGTGTAGACTTATCCAAAGCCTGCCAAAACTTGGGAAGTTGATTGGTTCATCCCAAATCCAAGACAAGATAATCCCAAGGGAACACTGAAGCTCTCTTTCTCTATCTCCCCCACTTGGTAAGTCACTTGCCCTAGGAGTCTGTGCACTTTCCTGCCCAGAAACACACAAACTTGTGGGACTAGCAGCTACTGGGGCTCACAGCAGACTATGTAGTTTCCAAAGGGACTAAGCTTTAACATGAAGCAGAAACTTTGGACATTGGCTTTTGTCTTGGCCTTGCTGAGGACATGGTTGGAATTTTTCCATGGCAGGACTGAGGGGGGTTGGACATTGGAAACCCAGGGGCAGCTTCTATTTCTAGTTGAACAAGCTTTGCTGCACCACAATCTCCCATGCGTGTCCTTAGAATGCCTTCCTTGAGATCTCGTGAAAGAGCCTAATTCTCACCAATAACATAAACACTCACTGCTTCATGGATCAGACTAAAGTTTGTGTTGACAAAGGTGGGAGCGAGAACTTGATGTTTATTAGTTTTAAATCATTTTAAAAGATAGACATTTTCAAAGATTTTATTTAGTAAAGTCCAAATAAAACACTGTTCATCTTTCATGGTTTGTAATTTATTCTATCAGACAGGTGTAAAATGGCTGTAGAAAGGCAGAGATGCAAATTAATTATCCACTTAACCTCTCTGACAAAAGAAAATAATCTGATACCTTTTCATACATCTTCCTTTTTTTCTTCTCAATCGGGATGATAACATAAAATTTTACTGCTATCTTTCAAGGACAATGCCATGTTTATGGTCCTTTGTTACACCATCTCCTGCAGCTGCGCACACTGTGAGCAGGTGATAAGAGTGGGTGAACGGGGCTCTTCCGAGAGGAAGGCAGGTTTATGTGGGATGTATGGTGATTAAGGAAGAAGCTGGGTTATATCTGGTGGGACTTAAATGTGCACTAACATAAAGGAGGAGACCAGGGTTAAAGACTCTGAATGAGAGGAATGGTAAATATAGATTAGAATTATACTTCTGGAATTGACATTGTAAAATTAACTGAGGCAGCACTACACTATCTGATCTCAACTCCAGAGAATTTTCTTGCTGAATTGCAGAATTTTCCATTGGATGGATTAATGTACAGAGAACTTTGAAGACTTTTCCTCCCTAGGTTTCCAGCTTCTTTGCTAAGAGAGAAAAACATTGAACATAAGTCACTCATTCAAGATTGCTCTAACAATATTTAGCATAGATCATCTTTTGCTTCCTATCAAGGCCACATTTCTCAGGGTATTTTTTTTTTTGTGAAGAAATGACAGAAAAAGAAAAGATGATTGTCCCTCAAATGAGTTTTAAAAACATCATAAAAACATGGCATAGTCAAATATCTGTATAAAATTTCAATCACTTCTAAACAAACCGAGAGTAACAGACTTCAAGCTCAGTATCTTGAGAAATAATTTCTTAAATGAGTCACTTTAAGCTTAAGTTAACTTTAAAATGGTCATTGATTCAGCAGGAAAGCATTGTAGCTTCCCTTTAAAAAATAATTATATGTAAATAATCTACTTTGTATGGTACTAATTAGACATTCTTAAAATTAAAGTTCTCTATTTTCCTACCAGGTATGCACCAGCCAATGGGAAATCAGAATATTTGCAAGTGCCCTAAGTTTGATTAAAAAAACAAAACAGAAAGCTGAATTTTAACCTAAGGTAGGTAGAGAAGGGCAGGATGCCGGAGGCGAAATGCTGGCTGAGACTGCGGCCCTCACCGCATTTGCACACAAGGCTCTGGCTGCCCTAAACCTCCGCCATTTCTAGCTGGGCTTGCTGAGGAGGGTAAAAATATCAGGAACTGCTCCTCTAGTAGAGAAATGATCCAACTCCCTAGGCTCATCCCAGAAGCAACTCTGGGCCTGGGGGTTGGGTGACATCCACCCTGGTGGCCAGGTGAAAAGCTGTGCCTCTCTCCTTAGCCCTCCACAGTGCTCCTTGAAAATGCCAGCCCATTGCTTCCTCCCCCTTGCTTTTGAAAAAAGGTGACTTCCATTTGCGGTGTACATTTCCTCATCAAATCAAACTTCTGCCTTCACTGATTTACTAAAGCTGTCCCAGCGGCTGCCTGGTCACCCGCTTCAAAGTCTGTTTCCCCAGTTCTCATCCTACTCTACCTCCCCACCGTATTTGACAAGATGGGGTTAGTAGCTAAATTTATATTCCAGCTTTTCCTTAATTGTAAAAACACAAGATCACTCATTCTGCAAGCAGATCCTTTTTGTATGTTTAAGAAAATAAAGCTACTTTATTTAATATCACATTATATATAGGACATATAAATACATATGTAGCTATACATAAATTATGTCTAAAGATATATAAATTCACACATATATGAACTGGCAGAAAATACAGTTAAATAAAAGGTATAGAAAATGGCCATAATTATACTTGCCTACCACTATTTTCAACACCTTAATTTATGTCCCTCCTGACTTTTAAACACCTTGGTCCGACTATTCAAAATTAATGTAATTATATATACATTTAAACAGGATCACACAGAGTTTCATGTCCTATGCCTTTCTAAATCCTTAACGTATTTGAATGTGTGTCCATGATAACACATAGTTACCGACGCTGGATGTACCAGCAGTTTCCCTGTCAGCTCTCAGATCTCCACCCTACCATTCTCCTGCTGAACCTTGTTTCTTCTGACCAGTCTCTGCAAAATACACTTCTGCTTCCGAAGAGCTTCCATTGAAGTTAGGTCAGTGGGTGGCAGTGGGCAAATGCAGCAGGCTGGGAAGATGGGACAGCCTGGATGTTTATCTTTGCCTCTTTCTGCTTTGGGTGGAGTCTCTGGCAGAACAGGCAGCATAATTTCTGAGGTCCAGTACAAAATGGAAATGCAGGCCTCTTGTTCAAAACTTATACAAAATTTCAAGATGACAGCAGAGCATTAACACCACTGTGCCCTGGGGTCTCTCTGAGTGTGGCGTTTTGTGTGACTGCAGAGATTACATGCCAAGAAGCTGGCTCTGACCCTCGGCAGGGGCTCCATCACTTCTGTGATTCCGATTTGCATCTGGTGGCCTTAGCCCCAAAGCCCTTTGGATGACTGACTATAGCACCTCTCCAATTGTCCTTTAGCCCTATGGGTGGCAGTGGCTTCCTGTGGTTGTAAATCTTGGACTTGTCCCACTTTCTCTGTCTCATCTTTCAGCTTTTCTAGCACTTCTGCATCTAGTTCTCCCTGGTAAATTTCTTCTAATAAACTACCTGTCTTCACCCTGGCTGCTAGCTACACTAGGGATGGGAAGGACCTGGACATTATACCTTTACTTCCTTTAGTCTGCTATTATTTCAGGAATCACTAATGGATAGATACCAGCTTTCTTCTGCAAGACTACACTCAGTCTCAGAATCCGTCTCAACGCAGTGTTTGTTGTAGTTATCATGTGGCATAAAATGTGTCCTCGCAGCTCTGCATCATCTGTTAAACAACTTCATGCTTTCTATTGCAGCTGTACAGTATTTTAT
>VMDR010021860.1:0-16569 GCA_007922815.1 Macrotus californicus
CCTAGTGATGCACTGCCACTGGAAGATGGTATCATTTACACATATGTTTTTATGGTTTTCCTATTTTTTGAAAAGGATGCTCATAAACACTACTTTGAAAATGTTGAGATTTTCTCATTTCAAAACATAGAGCTATATATTGTAGCCCTTGCAAATTTAAAAGAATTCATTTATTTTGGAATCAGAACAGATATATTACCTAGTCTGACTAATCTTATGGAAAATTGGACTGATAGAATAACAGAAAGTATGGGAGGAATTATAATAGAGATGAAGAAAACACAGCAATTTTTAAAAAACACAATTATTACCTACGGGGGGAAAAGCCAGTAATTAAAAAAAAAAAGCATAATCATGGCACCCTCAACCTTAAGTTGTAAGTACTATTTGCATGGACATAATAAAGTGAAAAAATGAATATTGAACTTCACAAAAACAAGCGAATGGAAGGTGAGGAAGTGGAGAACGGACGAATTGGAACAGACAACTCTGACGGACTCAGGCATGACTTTCTTAGCGCTCCCTAACCTGTCTCAACATCTGACATTGAACTGCGCCGGGACCGTGTGACCAATCCTCTTGCTTCTGGATCTCACCGCGACAAAATAGAGGAACTACCTCTTCTGTGACAGAATACCCACCCCACCTCCCTCTACTGTCCTGTGGTTTTTGGGGAGTTGCAACCTCTAAAGGAGGAAGGCAATCAAAGGAGGAAAGAGGGCAGGTGGAGGGAAAGGAATAAACTCACAGCCATCAGTTAACTAGATGGCACTGAGTTGTAAGCATGAAGACGGCAAAGAGGCTGTTCCATTTTCTCACAATCCTCATTGTCTCTTTTGAGACATAGCCCCAACTTTAAAAATATTCCTAAGACTAATTCCAAAAGACTGACACAAGTTCCTTTTTCTCTCCTACAAGAACACATTTCTTCATTTAGTGAGTTAAATATATAATGCTAATAAATAATTCACAAATTCATAATGAAGACAATAACTTTCAATGGAACTACAATACAGAAGAAATGGCCAGTGTCATTTTTGAAGGGAATAGTTTCATTTACTATCTAAGTTTGTCAGATACCTTCCCCTGCCTCATTTAAACCCTGGCCATGTACGGCTGCTTTCCCCTCTGAGGAACAGCCGTCCTTTAAATAGCACACAGAACTCCCATCGGTGTGACCTTTCTGCTTGGCAGGTCATCTGAGAGTATTAACTACAGAACTTTGTTCCAACAGCTCCCAGAAAAGCAAGAGACCTTAATATTTGGAGAAGCATCATTGTTGAAACAGTCTGAGCAGTCTGCCAAAAACGACTGACTTCCTTTGCTCTGAAGAAGTTTCTCTTGTGTTCGCAAGAGGTAGATATCAAAGGGATATTGATGGGTTTAAACTAGTTCCAGTACTTGTAAAGAGACCCACCCCTGAGATGAGGCAGGCAGTGGGGAGACCTCTGTTTCAGGGGCAGGGGAGGAAGTGATCTGAAGGGTGCTGGCAGCAAAGGGCCAGCAGCCAGAACTGCAGGAAGGTCTTAACACAACGTGACCAAGTGTCCCCACAGGTGGCAGAGCACACAGCAAAAGGCATCAAAGGCATGTGATATTTATTTAATGTCAAGGTAGGTAGGCTGGAATCCAGGAGTGCAGCTTAGTGAGGGCAGGAGCAAGGCAAAGGCCCCAGCCCCGGAGAAACAGAGCAATCAAATGGATTAAAAACGACAATTCAGGAAAACAAATGCAGGTATCAAAATTGGATCTGAAATGGCAGACTCTGAAATAATCTGGTGAAATGCAATCAGCAAATGAGGTTAGAATCTCAGAGACTAGCTGGTTGCCTTAGATAACTTACAGGACTGGAGCAGTGTGCTGGTCCTCATATGAAATTTATTGTCACAAGGTGAAAGTACAGCCCTAACTTCCCAGCGAACTGTGATTCAAGCTGCTCAGGGCTGAGTGCATGGAATCATGCCTTTTTCTCTAAGGGAGACAATAAGAAATGCTTGTTTATAATGGTCCTCCATAATTTTTTAAAATCATATTTTATTGATTGTGCTATTACAGTTGTCCTGATTTTCCCCCCTTTGCCCCCTCCACCCAGCACTCCCTACTCCCTCAGGCACTCCCTCCCATTGTTCATGTCCATGGGTCATGTGTATAAGTTCTGTGGCTGCTCCACTTCCTATACTGTACATCATCTATAATTTTTAATCTTTTTGTTTTGGAGGTCAGCCAAAATTCCAAATCTTTGACCTTATCTATTGTAGTAATCCAGGTGAGTGAAGATGGGGTAATCTGGATTATGGTGGTGGTCAAGGGTATGGGGACAAGGTGATGAACTGAAAATGACTAGAATGGAGTGGGGTAGTAGGCAACAACCATGAGCAGGGAAATAATGTAGAGAATGGGTCCTTGGTGTTAAAAAAAACTAAGGCATATTAAAAATTTGGAGCTTACTTGAGCAAAAATCAATTTGAATGGGGCTGGTTAGTGGTTAGGAGTACTCCACCAACAGAGGCTCCAGGAGAGACTATTTATAAGAGAAAAGAGAAGCAAAGCAAGGATGTTATTGATTTGCTATAGCTTCAAGCTCAGTTGCCTGTTTGTGACTGGTTGTTCTCACAATTTTGATTTCACAACCTTGAGACATTTATAGCCTTAGGTTTTGGTTTTCTTAAGTATGGTACCACAGCATTACAGCCTCTTCAGTCTAATGAGCCCCTGGTTTAATTAATTTAATGCTGATTTTTAGATTGGTTTGGACAACTAAGTGGAGATTGATGACAGCATAGAGTGGGGACAGTCTAATGCCGAGATCTAAACCTGCCTCCACTTTTTACTTCCTGCATGAAACTGAGCCACTTGACTTCTCTGTGACTTCATTTGTGAAAGCAAGAGTCATCCTACTGACAAAGCTGTTGTGAGGACCACATGAGAGACCACTAACTTGGCACATATATCGAGTGTCTACTAACTACCAAGCCCTGAATCCAAAGTGCATTCAGTGTGCTAGAGGAGACATGCAAAGACATTCAACACACTGTTGAGGCAAGTTAGTAAGAAGCAAGGAAATTCCTTGACAAGTGGAATGGGGGAAACTGAGACAGACAGTTAAACAGACACCTGAGCAATCAGCAGCCAGCTAATACATCCCAAGATCTTATCTTCCCTAACCAAGGATATTCAAGAGCACATGGTTTATACCTCTCCTCCCCAACCAGAGAGTGAGTAGTTTAAATCACCCTAGTCAGGGCGATAGATAACAGAGACCCAGTTGGTGCCATTAGTGCCAGCCCAACCCCAGAATGAATGAAGTCAGGGGAATAAAAAAAAAAAAAATTAGAGCCAGACAAATCCAAAATAAAAGTGAAGCTGACCAGAGAGTAATCCCAAACTCCTCTATATGTTTATTTTTATGCATCAGCATATCAAAGGACACACCTGGAAAGCTGTTGAATATTCTGTTGAGACCCCCCCTTGAGACTTCCCCTAAAATTCCCACCTTTAGAAAACAGATAAAAACCCTAAAGACAAAGGATGCCAGTGTGTGCTCTGTTTTGAGCATGGATGAAGCTCCTCCCTCTTGCCTCAGGTGTGTATCTTTGTTTCTGTTTCCTAAGCATTGAAAGTCCCCACAAGACTTGCAACCAGAGGAGCAGCGGGCAGTGTCAGCTCCTCCCTGGCTAACCCCCTGAACTTGTCTGCAAGGATCCTCCTTTTGCCTCTGTGACTTTCTGAAAGGGTCAAGGCAGGTCCACCTAGGCCCACACCTGTTGCTGTGATCTTGCCTCCTCTATCTTAAGCTCCCCCTGTGTTTCACTGTCCCAAGCTTTAATAAATGTACTCTCAGAATCACTTGGACTCTTATCTTGAAATTTTTCCTACACAAAATCAAGAACCTACACATTCCAGACCTGCCTCGACCTGGTCCCTTCCCGGTGACACTGCAGTGGGAGAAGTGCTAAAATACCCGTGTGTGTGAAGTATTAGAAGAGTCCAAAATCATGCCCTCTGCTTGAAGAAGTGGGGAGGGAAGAGTGAGTGTGTGAGCTAGACCTGAAAGTCTGTGTTATCACCAAAATGATCACCTATGATCTTGGATAAATTAATCTCCGTGAGCCTCAGTTTCCTCACTTGGGGATAATGAGAGCACCCATCTTAAGGAATGACTGTGTGGGTTAAGTAGAATAATGCCTGAAAAATCCTTAGCACAGTGCCCAGTGCACAGCAAGGGCTTCATCAATGTTAGCTACTTTTACTAACGTTATTAGTATGGAGAGCTCTGGGAGTCATTGAGTTCTGATGGACTCAATGAGGTGTTAAGGTCACAGGTAGTAAGTAGCAGAGCCTAGACCAGTATCAAGGCTGCCAATTTTATGCTCAAAGTGAAAGCAGAGCTCTGGACTTGGCCAATTCTGCTTTTTTCCACTGGAGAGTCTAAAGTGAGTGTTGGATTTGTATAACACAGAGACTCCAGCAACTTTCCCCAAAGGAGTTTTGAATAAAATCTTTTAAAATATGAATGAGCTCCTGTCTAAAAGGATTACTCACTTTGACAGGTAATTAGTCTGCCATATGTAGATATAAATTCACTTTTGCTTACTAGACATACGTGGGTATTTTTTTCAGGCTACATATTTCTTTTATTTCAACTGTCCAAACGCCCTGTTCTCTGTAGCCAATTTGACTTTCATATCAAAGGAAAATGAAAGCAAAGAAGAATATATTCTACTTGTAATCAACAACTATTTACTGTAATTGTGGTTTAAAAACTGTTTGCTGGCACTATGGAAAGAGGCAAAGAACATAAAGCATAGCCTCCATTATTGAGATAGTTACCATTTTATTTAAGAAAACTAGATATACATGCAAAGGGAAAACAATAATTCCAGAATAATGTGCTGTTATGCCATGGTGATATGGGATAGACTAGATGCACAGAGGAGACAAAGTAGATGGGTGTTCTATGGAGTAGGAGCTAATAAGGATGTATGGAGACAAAACAATTATCTCTTGGGCAAGCGCTGTGCTAGATGCTCCAGACAGTACAAGGATGATTCTGAGTCAGCGCCAGAAAATGGTAATGGCTGTGGATTGGCAAAAAGAAAGGCAGGCAGGGGGGTCTCATTAGAATCAGCTGATATAAAAATGAAAGACCTGAACCCACCCAGGCTCCAACCCCAGAGATACTGCTTCAGTTCCCCTGGGGCAGGGAGCCCAGGTATCCACATCTTCTAAAAGCTCCTGAGTGAATCTAACAGGTAACCAAGGCTGAGACCCTTTGCTTTAGGGCAAAGACCATATGACAAATACTTCCAAGTCTGTGTAAAGAGCTGTAGGCTTGGGGTGAAAATTTCTCCCCCCCCACCACCCCCCCACTGTAGTGGAAACATGGCTTCTTTCAGTTTACCTAAAATGAGGGTAAGGTGAATGCAGTGGGCTATGAATATGTTAATGTTTGCTTGGGGAAGATCAAAGTGAGGATTTGGGAGTGGCAATTCTCTGAGATCCAGCAGGGTTGCTGGAGGTGATATTGGGGTACAGAATTAGGAAGACACCTGAGGATTTTAAGCAAAAATTGTGTCTCTGTGGATGGATTCAATTACATTTATCCCATTGTGAAGCTGTCAGAAGATAAAGGGGTGAAGGGAGTCTGCAAACAGACAGCTCAGGGCTTTGAAGTCAGCTGGATGCTCCTGGTAAATGTTTCTTAAATTCAGTCTCAGCTTCCTCATTTGTAAATGGGCATACTCTAAGTAGCTACGTTACATGTTTGTTGTGAAGATGAAATGGGATAATAGGAGCAAAGCAGAGTGCTGTGCCTGTCACATAGACAGTAAAAAGCATTAGTTAATATTACTGTTACTTAAAAAGAATATAGGTCTGTGTGAACAGATCCTGTATCCCAGACTCAGGATTGGGTGGCTGCATGTAAAAAAGGTTTCCCTTGGAAACTGGCATAGACATCGGGACCTATGCTTCTAGGACAAAGGGAGTTGGGAGAAATCACTTCATCCTAAGCTTGCAGGGAGTTGGCAGGAGGAAAGACCTGGAAGGGGAAGCCAGATGAAGATGTAGAAGCCACAGTCCTGGAGACCAGAGCACAGAGGAAGCAGGTAGAACAGGTGGAACTGGCATGAGGTCTGCACCACTTTGTAGACTGAGACTCAGACACTGGGTCAGGGTTTTTGCTTTTACCCTTTTCTGAAGCAACCCACACTTTAGAAAAGGACAGGCTGGGCCCTGGATGGTGTGGCTCAGTGGATTAAGTGCTGGCCTGCGAACTTGAAAGGTCACTGGTTCGATTCCCAGCCAGGGTACATGCCTGGGTTGTGGGCCAGGTCCCCAGTTGGGGGCGTGTGAGAGGATATATCTCACACATCAGTGTTTCTCTCCCTCTCTTTCTCCCTCATTCCCCCTCCCTCTAGAAATAAGTAAATAAAATCTTGAAAAAGAAAAAGAAAAGGACAGGCTGGGGGATAGACAGCTTGAAAGATAATTGAATTTTACTAGTCTGAGTTCATGCATTTTTGCTTTGGGGATTATAGTTGCAACTCACGATTACATGAACTAATGCACGTGGAAGTCATTTCTAAAAGACAAGATACTGTGTAAATAAAGCCTTATCCTTGCTTTTCTGTGTGGAGTTTATACCTACAGATCTCCTCAGATGATGCTGAACCAGAGTGTGCACATCAGCAGGCTTCTGAGCACACTACTGAAGCGGGCTTGTGGGCTTGCGGGGAGGAGGGTTGGGGGGCCTGCGCGGAGTGTAGCCGGGGCTCTAGAGGCTGACACAAGAGGTCTCTTCTGTGGATCCCAGGCCTGGAGCAGCAGAAAGCTACGCCGAGGGCTTGCCAAACATCTTGGGAGCCTTCTGTTTGGAAATCTGAAGGATGGCCATTTTGTCACGGGGCTCATTGAAAGTGAAAATGCCGAACTGGAGAGAAATAAAAGGGAGGACTCAAGTGTTGGGCTCACAGTCCAGGCCCATTCACTGTTTGCTGAAACGAGGGCAAAATGCGCGATGGTGGTGCAGCTCTGGAAGGAAGGGGCGGCCCGGCCCGTAAGCCCGTGGCGTTTGGATTCCATGTCACTGGCAGCACAAAGCCACTCTGTAGTCTTGAGTGGTGTTTAAGGACCAGTAAACGACTAAAATTGAAGAAATAAACGTGTCCTAAGTCACCCATTTATTAAGTGGGTTTTAAAGAAGAGTATGTTCATCAGGAACATAATGGTTGCTATAACGATTTATTTAAGCAAGATTATGGACTATTCTTCTCTGATCAGGACTGCCTAGGGGAGGAAAACTTTTCCCTGACTCTTGTCCAGGTTCTTCGGTCTATTAACTAAATCCACATAAGACAGATTAACTAAAAGAAAAGTAATTTCCTACATAAGAGAGTTGATAGACATATGAGACTCAAAGTGACCGAAGCAGGCAGCTTTTATGAATTTTAGACAAAGAAATAATATATTTGTGAAGAATTTACAAGAAAAGGGGGTTTAGACTGCAGGTAGAAATTAATGGGAAGTAACAAGGCTTGTTTATACAGCCTTGTCAGCCCTAAATTCCCTGTCTCTGGCGATAAGGATGACTTCTACCCTCTTGGTACAGGGTGGGTACCTTTCACGTGGGAGATTTATTTCCTGCTTTCAGGAGGACAAAGGAGGGTCAGAGCATCCTTGCATTGGCTGTTTCTTAAATAACTTTAATTCAAAATAATCACTTTGCCAAAGCGGCATATTTTGGGATGGCATATTCTGCTCCCTTTCAACTGCACATGTTGGTTGGGCAGGTTGTTCATGGCATAAGAGTGAATAGGCTTGGTTCTGAAATCAGTCTGCTCTCTGCTCACCAAGCAGTGCACCCTGGTGGGGGGCTGCATCTGCCCAGGAGGGGTGCCTTTTTTCAGTTCCACATAAAGACACCTCCCAGGGGAGTGGCAGCCCATCTCTGAAGGTCTGAAAACACAATTCACGCTCTTCTGCTTGGGTAATTTTTTAAGGTCGCTTCCAGACTGGGGTAGGAAACCAGTGATGTGAGCAATACAGTGGGGGGAAAAATGAAGACAAAGACGATCAAATATAAGGTAGAAGAATGCAAAAGAACAGCAAAGTGAGGTGAGTCATGAGGAACAGTAGGAGGTGCCATGATAGGTGGAGGTTCCCCCTTCACATTTCTGGTTTTGTGAGTAAACATAGAAAGTTCACAGTGACCTACTAAACGACAGCAATTAAAACAGGGCAAAAGGCAACCCAGAGGCATTTTGCAGGAAGACTCAACATGAGTCTGGCACCTAAACCCAGCTGTTGCATAACCAGCGCTGGGGAAAAGTCCACTTCACCAGCCACAAGTCTGTTCTCTCACCAAAACTGCCCTCCTCTGCCCACTCTGACACCGCAATGCAGCTGGATGGCAGCGGTGTGTGCACGTTCCACATTTCAGCTTGGATGGTGGGAGTTTCCACTTTAGCTCATACCCGCAAGGCTCTGTCGCTCGCACCCCTGACTCTAACTCTTCTGGCAGAGAAAAGAAAGTCCTTAACCCTGATGAGCAGTTTGGTCTTGCAACTACCCAAGAAATGGCTCAAGGTCCTTCCAACTTCTAAGAAAAACAGAATTTTCACATTAGAAATGGAGATTATAACACCTAAGCATAGCATTTTGTACAAATAAACCAATTAGCACAAACGATTTTTGCTTTATGGCTCCCAGTATATTTCATTCTTTTCCAGACAAGAAAGAATCTGTGGCCAATACCCTCCCTGGAAACTTGTCCCTGTAAGACTAGTGTCACTGATTCCTGTGAGTGCCAAATGAGGGATTTATAATGCAATCTGTTTCCCTTGGGATTAGCCTTTACTAATTTATTCATCCAATATTCAATAGCCTCCCAACTGTGTTAGATGCTGGGAACACAAAGATAACTAAGTCGTGGTTACTGCCTCCAAAGTCCTTAGTAAGGGGAGACGGACATGTCATTTAATCAATGCCACAAAATGTTATGGTGCTATAATGAATGTATGTGGGGGGAACAGAAGGGACACCTTGAGGGCGGAGGTGCTCCCAGGCAGGGCAAACTGCGGGAATAAAGCAGCTATGGGTCAAAGGGTTTGGTGTGGTCAGGAATATACAGGTAGATCAGCTGGCCCATTAAAACCCTGTACTTGGGGCAGGTAGGATAAAGGATAAGTCCAGGTAGAAGAGATGGCAGATGGGACCTGCCTGACACATACAGAAAGTGTCCAGTGGAAGTGTAACTTTAATCCATAAACCCACACACAGACTTTACAAGACTTGGCCTCCATATGATATGCCCTCAATGAAGGCGATTTAATGTTTTTTAAAGAGGAATTCCAGAATGCAGAGAGTTGGGAGTTGCCTGGGAGATGGAAGGCTCAGACACCTACTCCCCCATCACCTCTGGCTCTCGAAGCTGAATTCATGAGCATGTTTAGTCCCCCTCTGAGCTGTGAAAAATATATTTAACAACATTGATACATTTACTGTTTAATGCTGGGTTTAACTGCTTAAGCCCACCACTGAGTAAAGATTAAAAATTGCATGTCTTTCTATAGGTCACCGTCTTCAGTTAAAACATCCTTGTCTCTCTTTTTCTCTTTTCTGAAACTGGGTTAACAATTCCCTTGGAGCAGGGATGGGGGATTTTCATCAGTACCAGATCATTTCACCTTCCTTTCTTTTCTCCTTCCTGAGATTTCCAGTCTCCCGATACTTAATTTGCTTTAAATGTATCACCCCTCTGTTGGTTTTAGATGAGACTCCACAATCTCTCTCTGGGAACAGCACCTCTCAGTTACCCTTACTTTTCTACCTTCTTACCCTGGACCCATCTACTTGGATCCTTCCCCTAAATTTATCAGTACTTCTGGAGGATGTGAAGATCTGCTTTGGGATAAATCTCAAACACTGTTAAATAGGGCAGCATTTCTAAAGTACCACCTGCAGAAGAGCAAAATAGTCCATCTTTATGACAGTCACGTTCATTCACTGCCTCCCCAAGGCCTTTTTCCCTTCTTCCAGTGTGTTCGGGTGGTGAGGACAGACCCCTTGACCACAGGGAGTGTTGTCCCTATGCCAGGCCCAAGGATAAGTCAGGATAGGTCTAAACCTGTCTTGGAAACTTCCTCCCCTTGGCCATGGATTATTCTGAATTTGGGCATCTGACCCAGTTCTGGCCAGTGGGATGTACAGGGAAATCTGGAGACCTTGAACAACAAGGCTTTGTGATAAAGAAAGCTATGTTAGTTTCCTAGGACTACCATAACCAAGTACCACAAACTGGGTGGCTAAAAACAACATACATGTATTCCGTCACAGTTCTGGAAACCTCCAAGTTGGAAAGCCAAGTGTTGCAATCCATAGTCCCTCCAAAGGCTCTAAGGAAGAATCCTTCCTTGCCTTTTCCTGGTCACTGATACAATCCCCGACATTTCTTGGCTTGCAGCTTCCTTACTCCAGTTTCTGTCTCTGTCTTCACACAGCCATCTTCCCTCTGTATGTTCTCTGTGTCTTCATGTGGTGTTCTCTGTGTGCCTCTCTTTGTTTTCTCTTCTCATTAGGACACCAGTTATTGGACTAGGGCCCACCCTAATTCAGTATGACCTCATCTGAACTAACTCCATCTGCAAAGATCTCATTTTCCAACATAATCACATTCACAGATACCTGAGGTTCATTAACATCTTGTTGAGGGACAATCCAATCCACCACAAGGCCTTTTGCCCATTTCCTTTGATTTTCCTGGAAGTACAGCAGCCACCTGATGACTATGAGGCTACAAGCATGAGGAGAAAAGTCTACAATTGACGATGGTGAAAAGGAAAGGAGGGGAAAGAGTAAGCAACTGCCAGCAACCACCAACCCCCTAGACATCTTGACATACATGAAAATAACCCTGAGCTATTAAGCCACTGCCAAGTTTTCTGCCACTTGTACTCAAAAACATCCTAATGAACTTCCCTAGTTCATAACAAAAACTAGAAAAATAAGTAAGGTAATAAAATTTTCATAGATCTCTGTTGATTAAATTTAAAGAAGTGCTCTTTATTCCAAAGTTACATCATTCTCACTTTTTTGTTATTAAATTATTCTTTCTTTTATGAAATGGTTATTGTGGATTGCCATTTGTTTTTTAGTCTCTTTGTTTGGCAAAGGATGGGGAAAAGGAAGAAAGGAAGGAAGGAAGGAAAGATTTTAGAAAGTAAGTCTTTCTTTAATTTTCAAATATTGTTTTTTAAGCTTGTGAAATCTGAAAGTCTGTGATGTGAAGAGTGCTGGCTGAACACGCCTTGAAGACCTAGAATTAGTGGTGTGCTCTGGAGTCTCTGGCACTGGCTCATGAGAGCAGACGGTTACATTTCCAGGAAGCTGCTTGGCATCACCTTGGTAGCTTGAAATCCGACATGGTGGGAGTATTTACACCATGGAAACCTGCAAATGCTATAAATCACTCCCTTTCCCCCTCGCTGGTTGCTTTCCAGAACACCGCTGCCCTGATCTTGCCTCTTGCAAATGTCCAAAGGGTAATCATGCGAGGGACAACTCACGCCAACTAGAGCGCACATGAGGTTAAAATAGACTTCATGAACTAATTTAAATTTTTACAATGAAAAATATTCTTTTCCATTGCATGTTTAATTATCTGACGGTCCATTTCCCTCACTAAAATATCAGCTCTGCCTCATCAGGAAACATGTCCGTTCTCACATAATAGCTCCAACTGCCTAGCAGCACAGAGTGGGCACCGGCACCCTGATCTTCCTGGGAGTCATGATCAGAGATCCCACGGTCGTCAGAATCTCTGGGATATTCACCAATGAGGAAAGACCACAGACGAAAAGTTCTTGTCCTCGTGTGGTGCGCATTCTCAGAGGGCGAGTGAGAGTATGATAGTAACAAAAGTGCAATGTAATTTCACATAGTGAAAACACCCTGGGTGTGAGCTTTAAACAAAGCACTGTAGTGTGTTGAGTAAAACATTAGTTCAATAGACAGTTTATAGTTGTTAAAAAAGATAAATGGTTTGGTAGCCAGCATATTTGGGAAATGATGGTTAAGACAAGTTAAATCTGTTTCTGTATTGCTTAACTTCTCAGAACCTTTAATACGACGCTGACGTGCTTGTGAATCTACTTTGACCATGGAGTCCATTTCTGAGGGCATCCCCTATAATTAGTGTTCCGCAGAACACATTTTAGATGTCGAATGATAGAGCTAAAACGATTTAGTAATGAGTTTGATGTCCTTTATTCAAGGGAAATAAGGACATCACAATGTCTGGAGTGAGGAGTATTGAGATCTTGTTTCTTTATATGTTCTCTTTTTTTTTTTTGCATTCGTACGGACAGCTGCATGTTTCTGCTCTTAAGGCATTAAGGTATGGTGCGGTTACGGAGAGTGGAGCCCTCTTGGGTTCAAGTCTCAGCTCTTCCGTTACTGGCTGTGTGGCCTCGTGCAAGTTACTTACGCCTCAGGTTTTCTAAACTGCAATGGAAATAAGAGCAGTAACATCTGCCTTCTGAGTTACTGAAAGGC
Source organism: Macrotus californicus (assembly GCA_007922815.1). Lineage (NCBI taxonomy): Eukaryota > Metazoa > Chordata > Mammalia > Chiroptera > Phyllostomidae > Macrotus > Macrotus californicus. The sequence continues at coordinate 12,553 of VMDR010021860.1, forward strand.
TTAAAAAGATAATAAATATAAAACATTCAATGTCAAGTATTATTATAATTTTAGCTCTCTCAGTACTGTAGGTCTATTGTTTACAGTGACCCCCTGCCTTGTACCTTTGATTTCTTCTAAGTCCACTCTCTTTCTCATCCTAACCAGTTCAGAGAAATAAATTCAATTCCTCTCGCAGCTCCTTACTGGGAGGATGTCCCAGGCTTTCAGCCACTTCGACTCTCTTTTCTGAACTATATTCAAGTTTGACTGGTTCTCTTCAGTGTTAAGATTTCTAACTGAGCTCAGTCCTCTGAAAAATGCCTGCTTAGAGAAACAGAACCATTTGTGACTTCAAAATTACATCAAACTGTTCTTTGAAAAGGTTTGTGAGGCCTTCAGCCTTTCCATTATCAGTGGGAGGGAACTATTATTAGCAGCCAGTTCTGCACTGATCTTGGATTTGGCTCTGAGTTTGAAGGGAGGAAGTTGCAGGATGTTTCATGTGACAGGACTGAGATGGCAGAGGGGCTGTAATGGTTGGTGACGACGTTCTGTTTTCTGGTTAGCACTGACAGAGAGTTGAGTTATTTTACTTTTTTTTTTTAGTAGAGGGGATAAATTAGACCAAGAAGGTAAAACAGGCTCTAGATTTGAAAAAATTTAGAGAGCCAACATTTTTTTCTACTAAATATGGTTTTTCTATCTCATTGTACTCACTCAAGAGAAATACACTGGAAAAATACCTTTAACAGCCAGAATCCAATTTCCTGGAATCATGACTTAACTAGATTAGAAATATACATTTCAGAAGAAAACATCAAATAACACCAAGCTGGCTGACCTCAGTGATTAACCAAAAATCAGTGACTAGGGTATGTCTTCGTATAAGTCAGCCCCACCTTTTATTCTTGTACACACAACGTCGCACTAGAATTCAACCTCCGTGGAAGAAGAGGTTTTTTGTCTGTCCTCTGTTATGCCGTTAGCCTCCGGAGGAGTACTGGCAAGTGGCTGACTGTCAATACTTGTCAAATTGATAGATGAATAAATGGAAACAATATGTCTGGCACTGGAAAAGTGGGAAGTGATGGTTCAGAATTAGGAAGCGGAGGCGGTGGAAGGTCTGTGATGATCAACATAATGTCAGCCACGTCAGGACGGAGCTTCGCCTCTTAAAGCAAAGCAGTTGCCTTGTAGAGGGTTTAGAAAGACGCTGACAAAGTGCTGACTTAAAAAACATAATCAGAACAATTATTTCCTCAGAATGGTCTACCAACTCCAATTAATGGAGGCCTTTTTAAAAAAATGAAGGTGTAGGCACTGAGAGTATGAATTACTATAATCAGTGCAAACTGTGCGTTTGATAATAAAAGTTTGTGAAAATCTCTCCTCAGCTAGCATTCCCAGATGTTCCGGTGAGCTTTGATGGTCTCTTGATTCACTTGGAGAAGAGGCTACCCCATATTAAATCCTGTATTAGTTTTCTTGCATTTAATTGAGACTAACATTGGCACAGAAGGTTCCGTATGAGCCTTTCAGAGAGGGAGGGGACCAGGGAAGGGATCAGGAGCAGAGAAGGAAAGGTGGGGATTAGCAGTCAGGGTCCAAATTGTGGTTGCAGCCACATGGCAGGTGATCGGGTACTTCACAAACAAATTATGGCAATGCTTCCATTTATAACCTGTGTCATCTAGGTACAAATTTATTTAATTAACCTTTTTACAATGATAATGACTGCCAATTTTAAATGATAGGCAATTGCCTCGGTGGTTTTGTAAATAATGAATTTTTATATCATTCAGCATGAAGAGTCAGTCTTACATTAAATTCCTGATACTGATACATTTAGGGTATCTTCTCTCCTTTCTATTTTTTTGAAATCCTCACCCAAGCATATATTTATTGATTTTTAGAAAGAGAGAAAGGAAGAGAGAGAGAGAGAGAGGGAGAGAGAGAAACACCAGTCATTGCTCCCATGCGTGCCCCAGCTGGGGATCAAACCTGCAGCCCAGGTATGTGCCCTGACCAGGGATCGAACCTGCAATTCTTTGAACCATGTGAGATGTTCAACAGTTGCCCTTCCATTATTTGAAAGTATAAATTTGCTGTTACTTGGCTTTATCAGCCCGTGGAATTTACTGTGGTGGTACTCCATTGTTTCAAGTAGTAACTCAGCACAACCCCCCTCCCCCACCAATTGTCCCTATTTATTTTGGAAACTCCCAAGAGGTTCTTCATACGTGCCCCCAGACCTGTCTGTTGAACACAGTTGCTACATGGCATCCACCTTCTGTGACTGCACTTCTTCATGCCTTTGCCTGTTGGCCATTCAGTTTACCTCCCACTGCCAACCACCACTGTGCAGTAAGAATGTCAGTGTTCACCCAAAGATGCCGTATTCTTGGGTGTGAGTGTGGCTGCGTTTGTGCAGAGGAGGGGAGAAGGGCCCCCTCTCTAGTTCTCTGCTACACTTGGTCATGTGGCCCTTCTGCAGATCTGATTGCATCCAGAGTCCTTTCTACTCTTCCTGCTTCTGGCCTTTATCCTCTCTCAGAATCTTACAAATTCTCCCAAGGAACTAATTCTGTCAGCATCTAGCACTCATTCCCTGCCAGAGCCTCAAACATTCTTTTAGAAACATTCCTTAAGTTTCCAGTTGCTTGCCTCCCTGACACCCGCCCCACCCCCACACCAAGCTGGGCCAGGCCATACATTGGAGCAAAGACGCCACATTCCTCATCTCTCCTCACTAACCAAACTCAGTCACAAAGCAGAAGGCTCCAAGGACATCACTTGCACGATTGTGTTTAGTGTGAGTGTGACAGGCACGCAGTGAGGTGACAGGGCAAGGGGGCACCTGAGCAGTCAGTCGGCCAAACTCTTCCTACAGAAGGAAACCTTTTTCTTGTTTCTGCCCTGATGAAACAAAACTTAACCACCTCGGGCTCCACATGCAATGTAATTTCCTTCAGTGCACCATTCAGGGGGGCGCTGCCTACCGCCCCTTCCAGTGCTTGGTGTTTGTCATTGCGTTGTTGACTAGGAAGGGCCTATGTGGAAATCCTTTTCGGAATTCACAGCTGGTACTGGATCTCAGACTGCTCAGCTATGCCCAAAGGATGGTCCTTTACTTTGCTTTCTCTCCTTCACTTCTTTCTTTATCCAGCTTCAACTGTAACTTTTTGCTGTCCCCACTGGGGGAATAGCCCTTATTTCTCTTCCTTATGTTTTTCTGATTTCAGCTGGTCTGCAATCCAGACACTTTTTAAAAAGGAAAAGTACTTAGCAATGATGTTAATGAGCGAAGCAGTGGCTAGACATACCGATATTAAAAGTAACAAGCAGATAGGTTTCTGAGCTCCCAAATGGGATTTCTATACATTAGACATGTCTAGGACCCAACATACAAAAATCAAATAAAATTAATTAGGAGGTTTGGCTCCTTTGGAAAAAGTCTTGAGTTAATTTAATTCATGGGTATGAGAATACTGTGCAAGTTAATATCGATTTACCAACTGAGAGCCCAAGAGTAAATAAATACTTTTACATCAAACTTGGTTTTGTTACCCAGATATTATGAGCACTTGGCCATTTGCTTCTAGGATAATGTAATGTTAACAAAAGAGAGAAAAATAAAATGAAAATTCTAAGATCAGATTCCTAAGACAAAGCTAGTACCATATGTTAACTGTAAATATTCTGCTCTACTAGCAATTCAATTTTATCACAATTTGTAATTCACTCTCCTCTACTCAACATCAAGAAAGCAGAACTAGAGGAATTTGATGAGAATTGTTAAAGGAATATTTTAAAATAATTATAAGTGTTATTGTATCTAGATATATAAAATTGTATATAGTTATAAGTAACAACAATAAGTATCATTTATTTAGGCTTACTCTTTACCAGATACCTTTACAGGACTTTACTTATGTCATCTCATTTAATCTATGCTCTAGATAGTTTTTAAAGATTTTTATTTATTGATTTGAGAGAGAGAGAGAGAAAGAGAGAGAGAGAGACGTGGATTTGTTG
>VMDR010021861.1:0-16568 GCA_007922815.1 Macrotus californicus
ATAAGCACAAGAGAAGTGTCAGAACTCCACTGCACTGTAAAAACTGCGAACTTTGCTGAATAAAAAAAGGAAGGTCTGGATAACCAAAAAGACATACCATATTACTGGATAGGACCACTGAAAACATTGAAAATGTCAGTTCTCCCCAAATTAGGGCATGAATACCATCTAAGTGCTTCTGAAATTTCATTCTTTAGAAGTAGAACTTGACAAACTGACTATAGACCTCACACAGGTAAGTGAGTGCACACGAACAGCTAGTAACATTCTGCGAAAGAATGTGACAGAGGAGACGTGGACCCCAGACACCCACACGCACGGCAGAGGACCCATTCAAAGAGTAGCACGAAGGAGGTAAAGGTACGTGGAAAAAATATACATGAAAATTTTCCTACCTTTTTTTACATATCCAGGTAATTTCCAGATTCATTTTAAAATCTGTTTTTAAAAAAAATCTAAATATTGAAAGAAGAAAATATGAAATAATGTCTTATAAATTTTCAAAAGGGGAGATCTGAAACACAATAAGAAAACTCAGGAGCAAGAAAAGACAAGATGGACAAATCTAACTTTATGAAAATTTAAAACTGTGATACTTGGAATCATGAACAGGTTATAACCAACTGTGAAAAAATATGAATATATATGGTAACCAAAGTGTTCTATTATCCAAAAGATAGCTAAATTTCACCGAGGAGGACACAACCCATCATTTCCACCCACAGGGCTGCCAGTCACAACAGAGCGCAGGATGCAGTTTCAACGAACCCCCTGCAGCTGAACAACATGCTGGTCCTGGTCTGGAACACAGATGCTTTCCACCAGGGCTGATACAACAGCAGCCTCCTAACTGACTTCCAGATTCCCCTCTTGCCTGCCTGTGTTCCACTCTCTACAGAGCAGTGAAAGAAATACTTACATTTCTATAACGGGATTACAACAATTCTCTACTTGAAACAGTAGCCGATCACTCAGAACAAAATCCAATCCCTCTCTAGGGTCTGCAGGGCCCTTCTCTCTCTCCCCTGCTTCATCGCATCTGTCTCTCCTCTTTCCTCACCATGCTCTAGTCTCTGGGATCTTCTTCCCAACTCTCCCTGGATTCTCAGAGATTTTGCATAGCTATTGCTGCTGCTTAGAAAGCTTATCAACACTACCTCTAGGCTCCAGTCTTTAACCCATGCCATGAGGCCCCACTGGCTCCTTCATACCTTTAGGTCTCAGCATAAATGCTACCTCCCCAGAAGCCTTCCTCAGGTGTCATATCTAAGGAGGTGCCCCTTCTATTTTCTAGCTTAGCTCTTGGGTTGTTAATTTGTTTTCAACCTGCAATGATTTTATCTGTCTTATTCCCTAGAACATAAACTCTGCTAGTTCAGAGAAAAAGACTGTCTTGGTCATGGCTGTATCCTTAGCAGCTAGAGGAATGCACTGCATGCAGGTGCTCAATTAAAATGTTTTTGCCCATCAGTGGATGAATGGATAAAAAAAGATATGTTATGTGCACACAATGGAACAGTGTCCAGCCATGAAAAAGAGAATATCCTGCCACCGGTGAAAACGTGAATGGACTTTGAGCACATTATGCTAAGCAAGACAAGCCAGAGAAAGACAAGAACTATATGATATCATTTACACGTGCAATCTAGAAAAAAAATCAAACCTGTTAAAAAAAAAACAGTGTAAAATAGTGCCTACAGAAGATGGGGTGAGGAAAGAGATGGATGTTGTCTAAGGGTGCACACTTGCAGCAAGTGGTAAAACAGGCCACAGAGATGCAATGCACAGCGTGACAAGCGCAGATGACACTGTGCTACAATGCTGCAATGTGATAAATATTGCTTCAATGGCGATCCCAACACAACATATAAATGGACCAAAGTCACAAGCTGTACCTTTACATTTACAATGTAACATGTCAAATTTTTTTTGAGTGGAAAAAAGTGAAATAAAATATGAATAGGTAATTCATAGAAAAAATAAAAGTAATATTTAACCCATGAAAAGAAATGTAAGCTAAATAAGAGAAATATAATTTTTATCTAGTTAGAAAAAAATTAGAAAGATTCTTAATATTCAGGGTTATTGAGGTTATAGAGAGAAGTACACCATCACCACACACTGCAGGAGTGTAAATTAACCCAATAATTTTGAAGGCAATTTGGCTTTTCCCAGCAGTATGCTGGAACCAGCTTGAACTGGCTTATGCCAGCTCACAAGAAGTCACAGCTAAATATTCAGGACTTTTTGGAGAGCAGTTGCTCGCTTGAAATTGGCCACAGTGGCAGTGTTTACACCACAGAAACCAGCAAGTGCTATAAATCAGATGGTTGGTTTTATTGGCTTGTTTGTTTTTTGACAGCCAGCTTATGAGCACACCAGTGCCTTTACATACATCAAAAGGAAAATTGGGCATAATCTTGATCTAGAATTCATGGAGAAATTACTGTGCAAGAGCACAAGGAAAAAATAAATTTAAAATAATAGGCCATCTAAACATTTAGATGCCAATTAGTAAGGAAGTGATTAAGTTTATTTCATATTATAAAATAGCCTTTTAAAAAGGATGAGTTGGATCTACAGATACTGCTATAGTTTGTTGTTGATTAAAAGGAATTTGGAAGATATGTAAAATATTATCTCATTTTAAGAAATTATATATACTGATGGTATAATGTTTTATATGTGTTTGGACAAGGCCTACTCAGATGCACGCCAAACTGTAGTTATTCCTTAGGGCAAATAAAGGACTGGGAAAGACTATGGGATAGGTTTCACTTTTTAATTTATTAATTTACAAATTGCATGCACTTTCAAAACAGCAGTAGATACTGTTTTCAGAAAAAATAATCAACTTTTGGGTTAAAGAGGTAATCAAACTGCAATTACAGGATATTTAGAAAACACAACCAAGAAAATCATACACGGCACAAGACTATGGAACATGGCAGAAGCTGCAGTAAGGAGGAGCTCATACCTTCACATAATTCCATCATAAACACAAGTTAGCCAATTAAGCTCTCAACTCATTATTTTAGAAAATAAAACTCAGGGAAATTGAGAAAAAAGAATCCATGCAGAAAAGCAGGAAAAATAAATTTAGAACGCATGGAAAGTATAATAATAAATAAGCCCTAGATTCCTAGTTCTATGAAAAAAATTCAGTTAAATCAATAAAACTGGCACATTTCATTAACATATATATATTTATATATACCTATGAGTAAGCAAATATAACTAAAATGTGAAGATTAAAATTCATGAAAATAATAATACACTTGAAAACTGATGGCCAATAAAATAGATGTGCTATTTTTCAAAAGAAGAAATATCAATTTAAAAAAAACATACACAACTTAAACAGGCTATTGACTATGAAAAAAATCTTTCATATTTGCTCTGCTGAAATGAGGTCTTGAAACTTCAAAGGAGCTATCATACTTATGCTATTTAAATTATGCTCACAATAGGAAAAAAAGAGGTAAGCATCCCAATTCATTTGACTAGTATCCTATGACAATGGACTTGTAATACCATCTATTAAAAGATGCATTTCTACTAGCATAACCATGACTTCAAAATCTGACAGTATCCCACACTAACAAGAAAACCAAAGACCAAATGCCATATACATGAATGCAAAGATTCCAAATACTTTTTAGTCGCCTCTCCACACAGGAGCCAGAAGTGATCCTTTGAAAGTATAAATAAGATCATGTCTCTCCCTTGCTCTTGACCCACCAAAAGCTTCCCACCTCACTAAGGATGAACTCCCAAGCTTTGCTCTAGCCCACAAGACCCTTCATGAAGGCCTTCAGTGGTTCTTCAACCTCATTTGCCTCTCCCTCCATGCTCCTTCCTTCTGCTCTGGCCTTTCCAGACTTCTCAGTATCCCTCGGACTGAACTGCAATCCAGGCTCAGGACTTGGCATTCCTTGCCTCTGTTGTTGTTGACCATCCTATCTATGTAGTAAATGTGATTATCCTGCACCCCCTTACCTATATTATTTCCTTCATAGAGTTTGCCATTACACTTAAGTTATATTATGTACTTGATTATCTCTTTGCTATCCATCATCTTGAACTAGTGAAAGCAAGACTTCATCTTGCTCGCTCTTGTAATCTCAGCCTAAAAACTGGGTCTGGCACACAATGTCTTTATGTGAACTTATATTATGAATTTGAATATGCATTCACTCCCCAAGTCATGGTAAACTTCATGAGGGCACAGACATATTGTAAACATTATGCACAATGAAGATTACTAGCTGTCCATCACAATCCATTCTCCCCACCTTCCAGGGGAAGAGGCCTGCAGCCTGACACACTTGATATAGATACACAACACTTCCTTGTCTCCCCTGCCATTAGGCATGCCCATGTGCCTATGCTGTCACTTAAGTAACGTGACAGGAGTACAATGTGCCACTTCGGGTGTGAAGCCTGAGAGATGGTGGACCTGCCTCCTCCCTTTCCCCTTTCAAAAGCTGGAGAACTGATGCTGGAGCCCAGCTGTGGCCATGTAGATGAGGATGATGCCTCAATATGCCAGAGTGATGGAAGAATGAAACACTTCTCCTGACACTGCCATTCTAGGCTTGGGAAAGGGAAAGGGAAATCCAAAACCAAGATAAACCACAGGAATCTGTCTGCATGGCTGCATGGGAAGACTCACAGAGGAGAAAGAAGCACTGTTTGTAAAGTGAATTAAGAAAGTCATCACAAAACTCCAGGGCAAATTCTTGCAATAGGAAGCCTCTACACCCCTGATTTAATGAGAACTAAAGTTATCGACAAACCACTCCATAAATTATTGATGATCCTTTAGAGCTTGGCCAGCTAACACAACCCAGCAACCACTCACAAGGGGCAAAAATCTAACATTGGAAATTAACACATCAAGGCATTGGAGCATGAAAGCCAAAACCAAAGCAAAAATGAGGGAAATTAGGAAATGAGCCACCCAGGCATATGGGGGGTCCTCCTGCCTCCAAAGAAGAAACACAACAGAGAGACCACTGACAAAATGGGATCAGGCATAAGAGACCCAGGGTCAGGTGAGAACCAATCAATGAGTCGACTGAAGTTATTGCAAAAACCAATTTGCAGTTGAACCCAAATAGCATCATAATTCTCCCTAAACTAAAGGATGAAAGCCAATTATATATAGTCTCCAGAATCAAGCACTTGCTTTAAGAATGCCCACATGGCTGATGTATGCTTCACCAGCAGTGACCAATCTTTGGAGGCTCAGTATCAGGTGGAGGTTGGCACTGATAGCCCACATGTTTACTGAGCTCATGTGTCACCGTGCCTTCAGATCCCACTCAAAGGTTGTCTGCTCCTCCCTCTAAGAAACAAGCATTCTCTGTACAGCCTGGGCCTGCGCTGTAGCCACCAGGCCAGGAGAGACTCCCCAGGGGTTACTCACCAAACAGAAACCGAGTGCTGGCTGCAGCTTGAGCCCTGAGCAAAGATCAGCTATGAGATCACAGAGTTTCTTTATTAAAGAACAAATCACGCTGGACAAACTTGATTGCTTTTCAGATCAGCTTGTAAAACGAGGGGGCAAACACAAACAAGCATAGTATCTGGGGGTGTTTAGTGAGTTATTTAATAAAACATCCTTGAAATTAGACTTGGGAAGCCTGGGATGTTTGGACTCAGGTAGAAGGGAAATCAGAGTGCATCCACGGTGCCCTTGGGTGTGGGAAGGAGAAACCCCTGCTCCTGGCATCATCAGGCAAAGTCATTTTGTTACACTCATGTGCACGCATGAGGTGGTGAGTGCGGGCTGGGCATAGGCAGATGCTTATGTGTGCAGAGGGGGCTGGGTCACACTGATGGAATTCCAGCAGTCCTGACCCCCTAGCTGTGCCTTCTCCATGCCAGCTGCTCTGCTCTTTGCATGGCCATCCTCCTGCCCAGGAATTGTGAAAAAGCCAGAACACTAGGCAAGATTCAGGTCAGATTTCTCCCTCTGGACATCAGATTTCTCTTTTGTAAAACTGGAAGTTGGACTAGGCTTTCTAAGGGTCTCTGTAATCCTGCCTTTCCATGATAAAACTCTAGTAACCTGAGCGTCTAGCTCCCTTGTGCCCATGTCCTTCCTGCATCCCAGGTTAGGCTAGATGACAGCTCAAACATCAAACTCTGTGGATTATTTGAAGGCACTAAAAAAAAAGTGCCCCTTTTCAAGGATACTCCATTCTCTTGTTGATTATTAAAGACTTTACAGTATTCTCGTGTGGTAAGTGAGGGGCTGCACTAGGAGTTCAGTCCATTCTCCCCATTCCATTTCCATGCCTCCTGGCCACCAGGTGTGCCCATGCACCTAGGATCTCATCAAGGTACCACCATGTGCCAGTCATGGTCTGAAGCCTGAAACAAGGTAGGCCTACCTCCTCCCACTTACTTTCCTCTTCCAAAAAGTTGCAAGACTGAAGCTGGAGCCCTGCTTTGGCCATGCCGATGAGGCCCATGACTTGATGAAGGCAGAGAAACAATATGAAAGGAACCTGGGTCCCAAAACCATCACATGAAGCAGAGGCTGCTTGACAATCTGAAACAGGTGAGCGAGCAACAGTTATCTTGTTGGTCTCTTTAGTAGAGCAACTTAGACTCTGATACAAAAAGCAGAAAGCTAAAGAGATGGCACTTGTCTCAATGGTTATTTTGCAAACAGAGATAACAGGGAATAAAAATTTCCCAGAAATCATGGGTGGGAGTGCATGAAAATGTCAGAGCCATAAGCTTCCATACCCTGAACATCAGAGGACAGACTGATTTCCTCCTAGTTTCTTTCTAAGACCTGTTAAGACCTTTCAATCAAACTAAAGCATCAAAGTCTTTGGCAAAGATCCACTTAAGAATGCAGCCACCCCCCCACCCTTCCCACAAACTTCAATTGTTTCAGATGGCCTTAAGACAGCCACCACTGAATTGAAAGCGATGGATGTAGGTCCAAAGAGGCAAAGACATTAAGCAGACTTAGGCACTATGTCCAGGAAAGAATACAAATCATGGTTACTGGAACATGGAACTCACTGGAAGTAAGCAGACCAGAAGCCTACTAAAATTCTGTGGGAATTGCATTGCCAAAGAAACATGAACTTGGCCTGAAAAAGCCTGACTGTTCTATGCTTACAACGGCCACCAAAGGCCTGGTTATGCACAAGAAGGATGCAAGTGGTGAGGCTCTTGGGCCGCCAGGAGGGTATGCTTCCCGATGCCCACTCAGGGCAGGCATGGAGCAGAATGGATAAGGAAGACGCTCTTGATCAGAAACCTCCCTTAAGGCAAAGGGGCTTCACAATCCCCTCAGAAAAATCCCATCACTGCTGTCCACCAGCTGTGTGGCTCCCCATCCCCCTTTTTCTGAGTAGAAACTGTTACTGGGAATGTTTCCTGACTCTGCTTCACCATCGCATATTGTTTGGGGGTGGGGGAGGGTGGGGTGGGCTGGATGAGGGATTCTGGTGGAAGGAAGCCTCAGACCACTTATTTTAGTGTCTAGACTGCTGAACCATGAACAGATTCATCCAGACCTCATGTAAGGAAAACTGCCCAAGGTCCAGCGACCCTGGATCAGACCTGGATGCATTAACGGATGAGACTGGTATGGTTTTCCTTGGGGCAGGGCTGAGTGTTCTGTTTGTAAGAAACGTATGTACAGTTGTTTGGTGGCCAGTGGAACAGACTGTGGGGATGGACCCTGCCAGCTGCCCATCCCTCTCCCTGTATTAATAAAATCAGAGCCTGGCTCAGGGCTGGCCCATTCACATTTCTCAGCCTTCTTGGCAGTGGGACCCACAACATATGTAAGCAGAGGGATGGCCCCACATCCAGACTCAAGGCTGTGGGAGGAAGGTCTGCCTCCTCCACTCTCTTTCATTCCCTGAGGCCCAGAGCACAGGTGGCTGCCACCCACCTGCGACCACACATTGGACACTCCAGGCTTTGGGAGTGGCAGAGCCGCCTGCCCACCCCTAACTTGAACTGTCACAAAAGAGACAGAAACTTCTATTTTAAAATGCATTTTCAGGTTTTGTGTGGCATACCAAGGGGTCTCATCAGCCAATTTCAGCTCGCCGCACCTAAATCTGTGACGGCACCTGGGTGTTGCAGCCTTGCCGAGGGCGCTCCTACCTCCACACCGCAGGCTTCCCAGCACAGGTTTTTTGTTGTTTTATTTATCTCTGCTCTTTCCCTTCTTGTGTGCTGCCCGCTGAACTTGTAAATTTATTTAATTTCCACTGAATCTTGGTTTTCTCACCTGTGGAATCTGAATCTGAATTCAAGGAGCTTCAGTGTGCAAACAGTGAGGGCACGGTACTCAGTGAGTAGAAATTCAGAGTGAGTAAGATTGTACAAAGATTCATGAAATAGATAATTTTACTGACTGCTGGTATTACCTTCATTGCTTTATAAATGCTTGCTTATGCAATGCAAACAATATATCCCCAGAGAGGTCAATCTCAGGAGCCCTGTTTTTCATATGAGAAAACTGAGGCACAAAACATATTAAATAACTTGCCCAATGGTACACCACTGGCAAGTGGTTTGCTTAGCCAGGGATGAGATGGGATGGATGTGGAAGAGCCTCAAAAGCCCCCTCTCACCACTACCACAGGCCAATGGCACAGCTAGGCTGCTGGCTGTTGAAGGGCTCTAAACCACATAAAGTCTGAACAACCGGCTCTCCATGGAAACACATGATCTGAAAACTCGACTGTCATAGCAACTGTTCCTGGTTCCCCTTGGTCTTCAACCAACTCATCACCCAGCAGCCAGGCAGGACGTAGAGGTTTCCTGCTGAAGGCCAAGGGTTCTAAGACCAGTTGAGCACAGTCCTCACCCCAGACCCCTGCCAGGGCAGTTGTACCAGGTCCCAGGGCACAGTCCCTTTGCACTCAGCCCTGCAGTGATCCTGGACGGTTCCCAGAGGGATTCTGAGTTCTCCTCTCCTCTCCTCCACACCTCACTGACACTCTTTCCTCCACATCATCATGGACACATTCACCCTAAAGGGCAGAACAGACATTGGGCTGTGTCTTGGCTTTGGCCCAGGCCTTATCTCTGCCTCTGACACTCCTCAACCCCCCAACCTGGCCCTCTAGGGTCCCCTACTCACTTCCTCTGCAATCAGCTCAAAATGTCCTTCCTCATACCTCCCAGCACGTGCATGCCCCTTGCTTCTCTCCGCTGACTTCCCCATAGCATCCTAGTAATGAGGTTTCCCACATATTGTTCATTCCCACCTAATTGACATGTCAGGAGCCAATCTGGTGAGGAGGAGGAAGGTCTTGACTCCAAGGCATGAGATGCCACATGGCTATCTGACTGGATCCCTCTGTCCTCATCATGCCTACACATCTCATCTCCTTCTCATTGTCATGACTTCATACTGCTGCCCTCTACCCACCCCACACCCTGTTCTTGGGGCTGGGCAAATCCCCATGAGGCCAAACCTCTGAGCAAAGAGGTCTGTCACCCATCAGGTTTTTGCTGCCCTATCAGGATCCCATCACTTACCAGGAAAAATGCAAACTGCCCAAAAGCTTCCCAGGGAAGGATGCCCCTGCCCAAGGTGGCATCTGACTCCTGAATGTCTTCCCATCTCTGTTCTTCTGGAAATAAGGTTGGAGGAATTCATTCAGTCAGTCACTTTCAGAGAGCACTTCTCGGGCCCTGCTTAAGATTTGTCTAGGACACCGCCTCCTGCCACAGTGACCATCCTGTCCTCCGCTGCTTGTGTCCACATCACTGTCCCTGAAACCTGACTTAACAGACAGATGGAGAGAGCGTGTCATTTCCAAAACTTCACCCCATCCCCACTCTGTCCCTGAGTCTCAAGGACCCAACTCAAGACGCTCCTCTAAGGAGACAGCCCCACTGAGGAGCTTCGTTTCTGCCCTTTGGTTTGCAGGTGTTTGAGGGCAGAGGAGATCTTTGAGGGGATATAAGGCCAACAAAAATTGGGGGCCTCTACAGAACCAGCCCTGACAGTCCCCTTTGTCCTCCGAGTCCTGGAGACTTAGCCTCTGGGTATGGCCCTATCCTGTGTAGGTCTCCCACAGATGACAGTTTTTTGACTCCCTTCTGGTGGGGTAAGATGAGATCACACTCATGCACACACACAACCACACAATCACACCCACAGTCACACACACAGACACCACTGTACACACATCCCACACTAACACACACACAAGTGTGCAGGCAGGTCACCGCACTGCACTAGGGTGGGGCCCTGACTACCCCAGGACCATACTCCTTGCTCGGATGTCCTTTCCCAGGAGGCCCTGGATCCATGAAGACAGGGCTTGTGGGAAATGCCAGTCTCCAGTCTTCCACTGACCTCCGGCAGAGCTTGCAGAAGTTCCACTTTCCAGCAAGAAGCCTCAAATGTCAAACCTCTCCTTTCATTCTACCTGGATTAATCTCTGCTTCTCTTTCCTCTCCTCCCAATCATTTATACAGCAATTTCCAGTCCCTGGATAGAGCTGTGGCTGAGAGCTACGACCCTTGGGGGCTGCTTCTTGGCCCCGCCTATAAAGTGTCTGGGTTATGAGCCACATATACATGTGACTCATACACAGCAAGATATATACATGCTGTGGCACAGGGGCTTTGCTACTCATGCTGGAAGCAAAACAGGACTTGGACCAGCCCACATGCTCTAAAGGTCACCAACCTACCCAGGCTAATTCCTCAGCAACAGTCTCTCTCTCTCTCCCTCTTTCTCTCTCTCTCTCCCTCCTTTGAAAAGCATATATGTGTCTGGGAAGGAAATACTCATTTGTCTCAGGCACTGTAATATACAAAGGCAGAGAGGCATAGGTGCCCATGTGGAAAGATCTGGATGTCCTGGTACCTGGATTCTGGCCACAGGCCTTGCTGGCTGTTGGCCTTTGGGCAAATTCCTCATCCATAAAATTAGGGATTTACACTGGATGAACTTGGGAGGTGCCTTCCAGCATAATGCTCTGTGATCTATTTCACTCTCTGTAACTTCTGAAATTTAGCTGGCAGGAATCTGAGCCTGACAAAAATTCTTTCAGGAAACTCCAACCACAGTCCTAAGGTTTGACTCGGGCCCCTAAAGTCAAGTACATACAAAGGGAGGGGACCCCAATAGCTCACAGTTTTCCCTTATGTGGCATATTCCCTTCACCACGCCACACCTGCATTCTTATCCTCTCTACCTGCGTGACCTTGACTTGTGGACCAGCAAGGATGCACTAGACTGCAGGGAACTCCACAGGAAATGCAGAAAATGTTGGAACATTTCTGGAAGCTGCCCCTGGCTGGAGGAGGCAGGAAGGAGGGGAGCAGCAGTGAGCTCAGACCAAGGAAGCTGTAATGGAAGACAGAATAATTCATGCACGGTGTGACCTGAGGGTGGAAAGCTGCCGCCACCCTGCTCTGGCCAGCACCCTGCAAAGGAGTGAATGAAGGCAGATATTGACCCCAAAGTGCGGCAATCATTTGGATTAGCACAGGAGGCCGTGGCAAAGCCTGGGGCTCCCCAAAGAGGTGGGAAACCGGAAAGAGAAATGAAAATGAAGGTCAATGCTCCATCCCTCTGACTAAAATGGGACTTTTGCCCACCAGGAAATCTGATGCTCCAAGGGACCTGTGGTTAATGGTCCAGAAGATTCCAAGACACCCTGGAAGTAAACAGTGCAGCTCCCATTTGAGAGTGCAGCATTCCCAACACGACCCAGCACCTACCACAATACAGGCTGCAGGAGAGGAAGAATGAACGGGGGTTCTGGTTGCACGCTGGGGTCTGGCGTAGGCAGGGCTCTAAGGAACAGAACCCAACACCAGCAGGGAGGCTCCTGACAATGAGAAACGGAGAGGCCCAAGGTGAAGCTGAGGACGAAACTCAGGAGGCCCAGCTGGGACTTCCTTTGGCTTCAGGCCTTGCAAATACCCCTTAAAAGTGTTTCCCCTGCCTGATGCTGAAGGTTGTTTGTTTGCTCTTCTGGTTGAACATGTTGTGATTTCTCTTTCCTCCTCACAATGAGAGTACATTCCTGAAGCACAGACAGATGGGACAGAGGGGTGAGCTGGGCTTTCCCTGTGGGCTCTGGCCCCTCCCCCACTGCCCAAGCTCTGAAATGATCAACTAACACTTCAGGGAGAGCTGTGATTCCCAGTCAGCATGCCAGGGAATCAGAATAAGGAGACGGCTGTCCTACAGTCATCTCCTCTTAAGAAGTTAATGTTTATACCCACAGGTGGTGAGTTATAACAGATGGCCTTGAACTTGTAAAAAAGGTATCTTCTCCCAAGAAGGGCACATGGGTTTGCTACAAGTCACTCTGTAACTCTCACTAGATCCACAGAAGTCTTGGCTACCAGATATGGATGGGACCTTAGAGATCAAAACTGAGAACAGTCCAGAGGCTTCATTGAGCATGACAATTCAGGTCCCTTGACTGGGCTGCCTAGAAAACGATGTTAAGGATTCTGAAGCTGCTTTTGGATTCTGGGGAAAAGAGGGCAAACGGCAGTAAACTGCTGATGCTCCGTGAAATGAGAACAGGAGTGGTGGCTCACATGCCATGTGGTCCTTCCTGATTCTGCAGCAGGGTGGTGCCCAGGGCCAGGACCACACTGGTTGGAATGCCATGCCTTGGGCTTGGGTGGTAGGCAGAATAATGGCCCCCAAAGATGTCCACATCCTAACCTCTAAACCTGTGAATGTGTTACCTTTCAGGGCAAAGGGAAATTTGCAGATGGGATTAAGTTAAGGATCTTGGGAGGGGGAGATTATCCTAGATTATGTGGGTGGACCCAATGTGACCACGGGGTCCTCCTGAACTAGAGACAGAAAGGTCAGAATCAGAGAGAGAAGGCAATGGGAGGAGGGAAGCAGAAATTGGAGTGATGCATTTTGAGAGGGGGCCACAAACCAAGGAATAGAGACACCTCTGGAAGCTGGAAAAAGCCGAAACTGGATTCCCCCTTACAGCTTCTAGAACAATCCAGCTCTGCCAACATCTTGACTTTAACCAAGCAAAACTTATTTCAGACTCCTCGCTTCCAGGACTGTAAGAGAATAAATTTGCCTCATCCTAAACCCCTAAATCCATAGTAATTTGTTACAGCAGCAGCAGGAAACTAATACAGCATGTTACTTATTCTCTGTATCTCAGTTTCCTCTTTCGAAAAATAGAAATAATAATAGTATCCACCTCAGATGGAGCTATCAGGATAATCAAACGTAATATAACATATTTAAAGCACTTAAAATAGCATCTGGCATTCAGGATTTCTAAACAAACATCAGCTTTGATTATTTTGGCCCAACTGCTTCACTTTATAGGAGAGACCACTGAAGTGCAGACTTTAACAGGGAATATGTAACAGAGGTCACAATGACACAACAAGAAAAGGTGATCATTCCTAGCTCATTACTATCAAGTAGCTTTCTTATTTACAAAAGGGATATACGAGCTACAGAAGATTCAACTCTTCTAGGTCATAGGAGGAAACAGAGGCCAGAACTGAAGCACATTCAGCAGCTTAGTGATTTTCTGCTCTCCCTAGACAAATCTACCATTAAGGTCAACCCGTCCTCAGACAGCACCTTAACTAGGAGAAGAAGCTGGCCCCCTTCCTACCTAGCTCAGCAATGAGCTTTGTGTCTCCTTGAGTTGGCTGCCAAGAGTGAACTTGGCACATGGATTGTGCACTGAGAGCCATTTGTCAGTGTTCTTGGTTCTCACTGAGCCATTCCCAGCCACCCCCCCCACAATGTTATCTTGGGGCCAGAATCTAACCCCCCCAAAAAAGCCCACTATTCAAACACCCCCCTAGCACCAGCTCCTAGCAAGTTCAGCTGCTCTAGTTTCCGCACCAGTTGCCACGTTCCTCAACCTCATTGGAAAGGACCCACTACTTTCCCACCAGTCACCATCTCCTTCTCATCATTAGCCTTGCCTGCTGGCCCAGCCTACACTTCATAATTTAGCATTATAATATCTGCATTGCAAACAGTCTCAAGCCTCTTGCTGTGTCTCCCCTTGTTACACTCACCCGGGACACCCTAATTCTGCTGAAATCTACCTATCTCCTTCTCCATACCTGTACTCTGCAGTGAAACTTCTTCAGAGACAACTGCGCAATTGGGCTTTTTAGTTTCACTGGAAATTCAAGGTCATATGTCCCCACTGAACACTCGGTCTTATCAAGCAGGCCTTCTTTGTGGGTTTCCCACTCTTGCAGTAGTCTGTCCCACACCTCTGGTTCCATCTTAGGAGCAGGATGCACTGGGGGTAAGAACACAGGTACTGAGACCAAGTCCCTGGACTATCACACACCTGTCATAGGATCTTGGTCAAGTAACTAAAGCTTGGGCCTCAGATTCTCATCTGTTCTTCAACAGGTGAAGTCAAGTAATATGCATAAAGATTTTAGAGCAGAGACTGACACGGAGTAAGGCCTCCACAAGTAAAAGCAATATTATTTGCTTGCCCAAACTCCCCAGAATTCCATCCTCTCGGCTAATGGCCTCACCTCAAAAGATGGGCACTTTCTTGTCCTCTAGCCACCAGATTCACAAACCTGCCAACATACACGTTCATTCCCTCTTCTGCTGACACAAAGGAATTGTACCCTTTTGCTGAAGGCCAATTCCTCCACTTTACCTGAGGATTCTATTTCTATTTGACTGAAACAGAAACTGCTGGAGATTCTGAAGGAGGAAGACTCCTGATAGCTGCCCCATACTTCTTCCATGGTGAGAGAAACTTACATTTTCAGCTCACTGGATGGATACTAAGAACAAATACTATAGTTCCTAGTCTCCTCTGTAGCTAGGCATAGTAGTGTGGTGGAGTTCTAGCTAATGTGAATGAGGGGAAGTGATGCGTGCTGTCTCTGGAATAGAACCCTACAAAGGAAAGGGCAGGGATAGCCCCTTTATTGTCCCTGCGCCCATCCTGATGCTTGGAGTGTGGATACAGCGGTAGGTTATTTGGACCCCGAGCTCTAGGACCCTAGAGATGTGGGACAAGAAGACTGAAGGAGCTGGATCCTTGAACAACCTTGTGTAATCAAACCATCATTCCAGCCCTAGAAAGTTTATCTTGGGCTATTATTTGAAAAGGAAATAACCGTCTATCTTATTTAAACTACAGTTTTTGGACAGTCTCCCATAACCATAGCCAAATCATATACTAATTAATATGCTCAACTTCTTTCAGATTTCACTATCTGTCCTTTCTCCACCTCCAATCTACTATTTTCTAACAGACTGAGAATTTAGGCATAGAGATATGTTCTGGTATCTCTTGTCTGTACAAGACCCGTTCTTGACCCCATATCCCCGCCAGCACCATTTCTGCAATGTCTTTCCAAACAAACTTCCTGAAAGTATCATCTGTATACAGTTTCTACTTCCCCTCACCCACCTCTTTTAACAACCAACCCAAATTCCTTTGAGCCCTTCAGCCCCACTGAGACTACTCTTTCTAAGGATGCCGATGATTCCCAATGGGTGTCTTTCTGTTCCCATCTTATTTGACTCTTCCATAGCTTTGGACAGGGAAGAAACACTCTCCTTTCTAGCTTCCAGGTCGCTCTACTCTGGGTTTTCCTTCTGCCTCCTTCACATGATCTGTCCACGATTCTTTCTTTCTAACCAACTCCTAAGTGTTGGAGCACCTCAGCACATAGTTGTTGGCCTTCTTCCCTATACTTCTCTAGTAGAGTGACTACCCCATCACTTCCACTTCTCCCTAGGTGCAGATAACACACATTTATATTCCAATGTGTGAGCACCTGAGCTCTACAGACACATGTCCATACTGCATACAGAACATCTCCACCTGAATGTCTCAAATAGAACACGTCCAAAATGATCTCAGTGTAAATGTTACCTCCTGAGACAGGCTGTCATGGGCTGAATTACGTCTCCCCTCAAATTCCTATGTTGACGCCCTAACACCCAATACCTCAGAACGTGACTTGGGAGAGAGGGTCTTCAAAGGCATGATCATATTAAAATGAGCCCTTTATGATGGTCCCCCTTCCATATGACTGCTGTCCTTATAAGAAGAGGAAATTTAGACACCAGACAAGCATTGCCACAGAGTGAAGACCATGTGAAGACACAGGAAGAGAATGACCACGTGTACATCAAGGAGGGCGGTCTCAGAAGAAACCAACCCTGCCAACACTTTGATCCTGAACTTCAAGGCCCCAGTACCACAAGAAAATAAATTTCAGTTGTTTAAGCAACCTGATCTGTGGTATTTGTTAGGGCAGTCTGAGGGAACTAACACAGGGACCTTCCCGGGGGTTCCAGTTTAAAGAAGCCACTAGTAACTTCCTACCACATCACCCTCCTTCATGTGCATAGGAAGTACACTCTGATCCTTTCCTTATTTGCTTACTTATTACTTTTTTTTCCTCATTAGACTAGAACTCCATAAAAGCAAGGATGTGATCACCACTAGCTCGCATTGCCCACAGCAGTGCATGGCATGCAGAAATCCCTTAATAAATATCTATGGGGTAAACAAACACAGGACTCTCCACTCTAGTTTATT
>VMDR010021862.1:0-16570 GCA_007922815.1 Macrotus californicus
AAAAAAATAGGTATAATTTTGATTCATTCACACCAGATGGCTATTGTTGTTTTAGCTGTTGTCAATTTTTTACTTGACAGTCTAAGGGAAAAGAGGTCAGTTCCCCTGACTAAACAGTCAGGAATTGCATGTGTTAACATTTCTTGTGGCACACAGCTTGAAAATCGCTGCTTTAAGGTGCCATGATGGTTTGTTATGCAATACTATTGTGAAAATAGATAACTGATACACATATATGTGTACAGATACACGATACACACATGTGTAAACATGTGTGTGCATTATAACATAAATACTTAGAAATATATTAAAGGCGAAATATGTTCTTAAAAAGTTATGTGCAACATTTATACATATATGTGAATAAATTACATGATAGATCTAGAAACTTTAAGGCTACAGTCACAGAAATAAATCATTTTTCCCAAGCCACTTTACCTAAAACCTTCTTGCCTAAGAGGAGTTTTCCAATTTTTCATACCCTTTTTCAAAGTGTTTGTACATTTGAATAATTTATTATTTACTTTTGATATTTTTGGCAAAATTTAGTATTTTGATTATTTAATTCTCAGGATATTTTATCTTAATTTTGTATACCTATTAAATATTAGATTTGTGACACCTTGGGAATGATGAAAATATTTTGGTTTTTGCAGGTTTTGACATTCAGTAATTGGTTGTCCTATGAACTGGGTTGTATTTCTTAAAGCAGTATTTCTCCATAAAATAAACATATCGAAACATTTTAATCTCATGTGACATGTTGTGAACCTGAAACATCTTTAATCTTTCAGAAATAATTAGCCTTTTACATGTTCAAAAACAAATTTAATGGGACAAATATTTTTAAACATGGTAAATGTATTGAAGGTGAACTGAAACTTATTTCTCCTTATCTCTCCCTGCTGCCCTCTGTGTCAAGGGTACAACTTGGGAATTCGAAAGAATTAATCATGGGCATGACATAACTTGTGTTCAATTACTGCTACGACAGACTAAAATTTTACCCACCACAGAAAGGGGACAAAATGGAGGCTTAATAAAGCTAAGGTGATTATGTCACACTCATACACTCTCAGACACACACACACACACACACACAGTTAGCGTATATCCATCCCCAGGAAGAACACAACTTTTCCGTGTAAACTAAATGAGGGAATACATAAATTCATCTTTGTTCATCAAAGTGTGTTATTGTAGTTCAGATACCTGAGAAGAAAGCCAACCAACGCCGTGGTCAAAGCCCTCCAATCTTTCTTCCCTTGCCGCCACTGTCCACGGGGCCAGATGGGTTCCACAATAAAAATGCTCCTTATATGCTGTAGAACGCTATAGAGATGTAACCTTTTCAACTTGCCTTGGGTTCATAGCGTATGAAATTTAACTCTAAGGCATGTCGATTTTTGCTTATTCTGAAGGAATGTGGCTGTACTGCAACAACAGCAGAAGCACGAGTGTCGAGAAACACTTCCAGTTAGATCATCTTCACGTGGCAGGATGATCCAATACACTCTCATCATCCTATTTAAAATAGAAAAGATATTCTAAATGGCAGAAATGTCCAGAATTAGAAAAACAAGGCTTAGAGAAGAGGGCGTTGAGGGGGAGGGGTGGGGAATTCCATTAGTTGCAGTATCGGTAGAGTTAGACTGAAAAGCATAATTGAGCCACGAGGCAGGAAGCTATCTGAGACCATAACAAAGACCGCTAAAGTTCCATTGCAGTAACTCAGGCATTGCTGCCAATTTAAGGGGCTTGTCTCGCCGAATTCCTTATATAATTCCAGAGTGTAATTTGGTTATTTGCCCACTGAAGTAGACAATGCCCTCTAGTGGACACTTGCTTCAAAACACTCCTCCTCGTCACCACCGGTGGGTTCTACAATTCACACCGTTAGTTTGCTGGGCACACATTGCAAATGCTGGCAAGCCCACCCTTAAGAGACCAGCCAGCTGAGAGCCAGCCAACACTGAGTAGTTATTGTCAGAGGAAATTCTGAATCAAAATCACGCGTGCACAGTGAAATGGCCAGGACCAGACTGAAGGTTTTGTTCTCTCAGTTTTGATACTGAGTGTGCTTTCTAGAGAGGCAACTGATTCAGGGACTTCCAAAAGAAATTTGCCAATAGAAGATAAATAAGTCCTATAGATGGATGCCCAGCATAGCAAGAGTCAACAATACCGTATTATCAACCTCAAAGTTGCTGAGAGACCAGATCTTAATTGTTCTCACCACAAAAGAGGAATGATTGTGTGTCCTGATAGGAGTGCCAGGGGATGCTATGGTGATAATCACACTGCAATACATAGATGCATCAGATCAGCATGTCGTTCCCATTACCCTCCAATGGTGCTCTCTGTCGATTATATCTCAGTTTGAGGAAAAAGAGAAAAGATAACAGAAAGAATAGGAATACAGGGAACATTTTTTTCTGTCATGAAAGCAAGTGAAAAAAGACTTTTAAATGTATTTTGAACAAGACTGTAATTATACATTACCTCTGTCCTTAGTGATTAAGATTGACTAACAGTGTATAAGCTATGAGTATTAGAAAGATTGTAAAATAAAAATAATTCCAAATAAAATAAAACACTATATAATGTTTAGCACACAAAATAAATTACATTGTTTAAACGTAAATCAATAGATAGGCAGTTTATTAATATAAAAGTTAGGCTATTCCTTATCTCCACTGAGCAAACATTAAACAGACATTTGAAGAATGTCCATTAGAAATGACAGTAGATCATTTGTCTGGGCAATGAAATGGCATGTTCTAGGCAGACTGTGTGGTCCCTGACTAAGCTTGTCCACACCTTTGAACTAGGGTTGCAGCTATGGCAGAAAACGAGGTGTTTATATTTAAAATCAGTATATCCCTAAGACCTTGTCTTCCTTTCAGAGTGTGTCTTTAGCTCAGGGATCCAGTGGTTGTTCTAGTCACAGATGCAATAAAATATCTTCTTTCCTACATGAAAAGTATATTTTAAACTTGTCATTTGAAGCTTGCAAGCACTTGGGTACACAATGATACAGGTGTTAGCAAATTTCATCTTGAGATATGGAGTCATTTCAAAAAACTGCGGGTATGCAAAGGCAGAAAAAAAGGAGCCTCAGGAGCTCTCCTAGACAATGGGGGTATATGCATGGAGAAGTTATATAAACACAAAAACAAAGACAGCAAGACAAAGAAGGTAAATGCAATCGAGGCACCAGAACTAGACAAAGCTCTACTGTGCACACCAACAGCCCCTCCCAAAACTAAAGCAACAAAGAAAGCACTCAAGGGGCCAGGAAAAGGGCTAGGATGCTACCATCATCGTATATGTTAGGAAAAATCATCAAATGAAATCAGCCTAGATGATGTCTCATTGTTTATCTGTTAGAAGTAGAAGTTTTTTAATAGCCCAAGGGAAAAGGAAAATTAGATAGAAAATGAAGAGGAAAGATATGCTTCTGAAAAGCTTTATTATATTAAGTTTTAAAAATTATTTTAAACTCCCAGGGAAATCAGTATGGTTGCTTTGTACAGTGAATAGTCACTTAGATTTACTCACATAGTTACCTCCTCTCTGCATCTCCCTGTTTCTACCTGGAATCATTTCCCTTGTGCTTTAAGAATTTCCTTTTGTATTCCTGGTAGTGCTGGCCTCCCAGGGAAAAGTCTCAGAATCTTTGCCCACAAATGTTTTTGTTTTACCTCTACTTTTAAAGAAATTTTTCTCCAAATAAAGAATTTTAGGTTGGCAGTTACTTTCTATTTTTTTAAGATTTTATTTATTATTTTCAGAGAGAAAGGAAGGGCGGGAGAGAGAGAGAAACATCCATGTGTAGTTGCCTCTCACACACCCCCAAGTGGGGACCTGGCCTGCAACCCAGGCATGAGCCCTCCCTGGGAATCGAACTGGCGACCCTTTGTTTTGCTGGCTGACACTCAATCCACTGAGCAGCACCAGCCAGGGTGGCAGTTACTTTCAAGAGTTGAAAGATGTCATTCCATTGCCTGACTGGCATTGATTCTTCTTGAGAAGTCAGCCATTCATTTTATTGTTGATCTTACAAAGGTTAATATCTTCTTTCCCCTCAGGCTCCTCTGTTCTTTATATTTTTTTCCCTATCTTTGTTTGAAATAGTTTTACTCTGAAGCAGTGGCATGATTTTTCGCTTGTTTGTTGTTCCAGTTCATCAGTGCTTGGGTTCACAGCTCTTCATGACTCTTTGGCTCGATTACTCTCATTACTTTCGAAACATTCTCAGTCATTTCATCTTCTAATATTGCTTCTGCTCCAATCACTTTTTCCTTCTGTTTTAAAAATCACACTAGGGACAGGTGTTCCTGTATCCTTTCTGATCTTTCGGTATTCCCCATTTTTTTCCTTTCTGAGCTTTAGTCTTTCTTATCTCCCTTGACGTGTATCTGTTCCCCACTCCCCAGATGGGTCAGTCTGCTGTTAAACACATCTATTGAGATTTTATTTTAAACTATATGTTTAGATCTACAATTTCCTTTTATAGATTTCAGATATCTGGTTAAAGTACCCATCTTACCCTCTATTATCTTGAACATATTAATTGCCATAAATGTAAAGTCAGTTTTCTATTGCGGTGGCCTGCTTCAATCACAGGGTGAATTCTGTTGTGTCTTTTGCTATGGGACATGTTTCTTGGTACATCTGGTAATTTTTTTTATGAAATCTAGTTCTTGTGCATGATAAATTTGAGAGGTTCTGGATGATATCTACTTCCAGGGACCACACATCTGATTTTCTGGCAGACCACCAGAGTGCTGGCAGACTGTCTCCATCCAGGTGACTTGAGGCTGTGTTTCAGACACTGTTAGCTTTGAACTCTATCTTCTAGAGTTTTGAACAAGCACCTCTCCCAGCAGAGGTTCCTTGCTAACAGTCTGGACTCTTTCACCAAGGTCTCTCCATATGGAATACTCCTTACTTTTATTTTTGTTTCCCCAACAAAAGCAGTTGACTACTAAAATCTTTGCTGGATTTCTACGTTTTGCTTAGCTTCCTGTCTCTTGGCCTGTGTAACTTACACATCAATAAATGCCTGGAGGGGCAATGGCCTGCTTCTCTTTTACCACTTCCAGAACACTTCCCTGTACCTCATTTATCTTCAGAATCTTGGGCCGTCAGGTTCTGGCTGCCCTCTGACGTCTACACTTCTATTTTTGGGTCCTAAACCCTCAGAGATTGCTGAAAGTCCTGCTGGTCTTGCTGCCCCTCAGCACTTGCCCCCAGACTCCAATTCTGCCATGCTTAAGGATCGGCACATGCCCCAAGCGCACGGCAGTGTGCAGACGGGCACAGGCCAGTGAGCTTTTCATCTCTGAAGACCGTGGGCCAAGTCCTGCTTCTGAGGAGCTCCATCACACCTTCAGACAGGTGTTGGTGGGTGTGTGTGTGTGCATAGCCCCGAATTTCTAGTTCTCTTCAGGGGAGTTTCCTTTGGCTTTAAGGTCCTTCATTGAAAGCTGAAGTTCCAAATTACACGCGGGTGGTACTTATAACTCACATCAGAAAAGAGGGGAAAAACTGATGGCAACGTAAAGACTGCAAAGGAAGGAGAGATGTCAAATCTCCTGTCCAGTGGTGACGGTCTGATTTTTGAGGCTGCCACATTGTGTCCTACCGGCTACTTGATTGATGAGTTGATTCTAGCCACCAGTCGGCTGTATCTGATTTCGATATTCATCTGCAGGAATACAGAGCTTGACGAGGAAGGTCTCTCATGCTTCCTTCCAACACGTAACGTGTGACCGAACTGAGGGTGATTAGGTGGGTTTCAGTAGTGTCTTCGCAGGCCACATGCTAGCACTTGAAAATCCTTGCTGATCGAGCCATGCAGCAGTAAAGTCAGAAGGCAAACCCCAGGTGCCCTTTGGACTCTCAATACTTCCTTCATGCCACAGGAAGTTGATTCTCAGCTACATGCCGTGAGGGCATTTTCTTATTTATCGTCTTCCTGAAAGCAGCTTGTATTTTCAAATACATGGGCATAGAGGAGAACGTTTCAGAATGACAAGACTGATTCCATTTTACAGTTTTGTCATGCAACTGGAACATTTTCCCCCAAACATCTGTCACATAACCCAGGTTCATAATTGTCTCAAGCACTCAGTACTTGGGAAACAAATTTCACTGAGTAATCTCTTATGTGTTGGTGACTGAAAGCATAAAGTTACCTAGTGAGTGGAATGATTAATGGAACCCTAAACATGAACGAGATATTGTATTTGTAAAAATATGAAATTCCTCTTAAGTTTTGTCATTGCTCAGGGACCTGTCACCTACCAAACTGTTAGGAGTGTCTCACTTCTCCTTAGGCTACCGCTGTTGCTGGTACTGACATTTCTCTGGGACACATTCATATTTTCTTTATACCGTAAATTGTTGGGTTTTCCTATATTTTTTATTTAGTGTTTCAAGAAGTAGAAAGAGCCTTTCCAAGTAAGTCTTAAAGGAGACACAAGTCAGCTCTTGGGGTTTTAAATCCGATTAAGGCGTCTTCTTTTTGCCTTCTGCAAAAGTCCAAGTTGTGCTTTCACTCTGTCAGGTAATAGAATACCACTTTCTGTTCAACTGCTTACTCAACTCCCCCCAAAATGTCCTCCTGGTTCAGCTTCACTTTCCAACACAGAGAAAGTGTTTCCTTTGTAACTTTCCCCTATATTCACTTGGTATCTATGCAACATTCACATACCATATGACCTCACCTTTAACTGGAACATAATTAACAAAAGAAAAAAGCAAGCAAAATATAATCAGAGACATTGAAATTAAGAACAATCTGACAGTAACCAGAGGGAAGGGGGGTGGGGACAATGCAGGGAACAATTTTCAGGAACCACTGTAAAGGACACAGGGACATAACCAAGGAGGGGTGGGAGCAAGGGAGGGAGGTGGGTTTGGCTGGGGTTGGTTGGGAGTGGTGGGGGGAAAATGCAGACAACTGTAATTGAACAATAAGATATTTTTTAATGTAAAAAAATCTCTAATTTATGACTAAGCATGTAAAATTATTAGGTCAAAAGTTTATTGTAACCACTATACACCTATTAGAATGGCCAAAATCCAGAACACTGACAACTTCAAATGCTGGTGTGGGTGTGGAACATCAGAAACCCTATTCATTGCCGGTGAAAATGCACAATGATACAGCAACTTTGGAAGACAGTTTGGCAGTTTCTTACAAAATCAAACACATTCTTATATGATTCAGCAATTGCACTCCCCTGTACTTAGAGTTGCTCCAAAGAAGTTGAAAACTACAGTCGACATAAAATCCTGTTCACAGATATTTAGAGCAGCTTTAGTCACAATTGTTAAAAATTGGAAGAACCACGATGTCCTTCAGTAGGCAAATGGATAAATAGGCTGGTAAATCCAGACAATGGGATATTGTTCAGCACTAGAAAGAAGTGAGCTACATAAAGAAAGGGAGAGACCTTAAAATGCATGTTACTAAGTGAAAGAAGCTTCCTACTCATCAATAATTTCAACTCTATGACATTATGGGAAAGGCAGAATTATAGGGACAATAAAAAGATCAGTGGCTGGCAGGGGTGCTCGTGGCTGGGGCAGACGAATCGACAGAGCACATAAGAGTTTTCAGGCAGTGAAAATACTTTGGATGGTATCATAATGATGGATACATGCCATTACACACTTATCTGAGTCCATTGTATATGGAAAACCAAGAGAAAACACTAAGATAAATTATGAATTTGGAGTAATTCTATGTGTTAATGCACGTTTATCCTTGGTTTAAAAAGTACCATTCTAGTAAGTAATACATAATGGCGGGTATTTGAGGAATCCCTGTACCTCTCTTTCAATTTTGTCGTAAACCTAAAACTGCTCTTAAAAAGTCTTTTTAAAAAAGTATATTGTACTAGCCTTCTAACTGTGCATTACCAAGTTTGCACATTTCTAATCTTGCCTTGTACCATGTCAATTAATATTTTTAAAACAGTAATTTTTTATTTCCAGCATTATGGTAGTTGATATAAATTATACATGTGTATAATTAATTGTGTGTTTGTGTGTGTGTTTGTGTGTGTATACATATGCAAGACACCTAGAAAGGTGAATAGTGAATATTCTTATGAATAGGTAGTTGAGATTTTAGAGATGTGATGGAAAGTCCTCAAAAACCTAAAATGAAGAGCAGACTGCACACCAGAGCACTATGCAGCGAGCTGACGTTGCAGGTGTCTTTGGGAGCTTGATAAGTCATACCAATGAGTCTGAGCTTTCAAGCCTTTGTGAAAGCTAAAAACAAGGCAAAGCATCCCGTCGAGACAGAGAGTGAGAAAACAGATTCCAAATACAGCTGAGACCACACTCTCCCTCACAGGGCATGTCCTCAGTAAAAGGAGAGATGAGAGAAAATCCAATCACCATTAAAGGGAGGTAACAGGGAGCTTGTCCAGCAAGAGTGGACAAGGAAGTCTGTCCGGAAATCCTATAACCTCAGTGCTGTACTTCATGCGGTTCTGAGATTAAAATTTAAACTATCTGCAAACCCAGAAATTGGTATAACAACTTGCTAACATTTCAAATAGGGTGTTCATGAAAAATAAATGAACAAATAAAACAGAAACAGACTCATAGATACAGAGAACAGAGTGATGGTTGCCAGAGGGGAGGGAGCTTGTGGGGCTGGGCGGAAAAGGTGAAGGGATTGAGCAGTACAAATTGATAGTTACAAAATAGTCACAGGGAAGTAAGGAAAACATAGGAATATAGTCGGCAATATTATAATAACTATGTGTGGTGCTGTATGGGTACTGGAAATATCACAAGGAACACTTTGTAAAGTATATGACTGTGCAACCACTATTCTGTACATCTGAAACTAATACAAAATAAAGTTGAATATAAAATGTAACTGAAAAATAAAAGTTTTTAAAAAGTTAAATGAAAAAATGGAGTGTTCATGAAAGATCTCATCAAATAACATTTGAACAGATTTGAAAGAAGTAAGGAACGAAGCCCTGTGGTATCTGGAGAAGAATGTCAAAGGCAGGAGAACTAAGAACACATCCCCCAAGCGAGCCCAGGACCTGCAGTGACTCAGGACCGGGCGCTCTCAGACCTCTCAATGAGCTCTCCTCTCCCATTTCTCAGTGTGTTGTCCCACTTTGCACTCTCAGATGTATACCAAGTCAGTGGTCTGTGGGATAGCAATGCTGGGAGCCAAAGAAAATATGGAAGTTGGGGAAACCAGGCCAACAGACAGAGCAAACCTAGGAGGGACATCAGCCTTCAGGTTTGGCCTGAGTTTTGCCAAGACAAGACTGCTCGAGAGGCAATGTCTTCTCAAAGTGTGAGGTCCGGGAGAGCATTGATTTGAGCCTCTCTGCCAGGCCAGTTGTCATATTCAGAGACATGAAACATAGAATAAGGTGTTCCAGTATGTTTCTTAGGAGTTGTGCATTGAAGATATAGAAAAAATGTGGAAAGAAAATACTTGAGTGGCTGAGACTTTCACAAAATTGATTAAAGATATAAAGCCATAGGTTGAAGAAGATCAACATGTCTTGAACTGAATAAATAATAAGAAATGCAAACCTAGATACATAGTTAAAATAGTAGAGCACCAAAGGCACAGAGAAAAATCTTAATAATTTCAAGTGTCATTCACTTTGCTTCAAAACTTTCATTACTTAACTCAATCCTGAGGTGCATGATTTTTCTCAAATTGAATCAATCCTGCCTCTTTGAACTTGGATGTTTTGTTTTTGTTTTTGGCTTTTGTTTTGTTTTGTTTTGTTTTGCCATGCCCAATACGTACATCTACTCGATTTATAGACTTTTGAATGTCATGTGAATTATGAACTCAATCTTCTCATTTGTCTTCTTCCTGGGTTCCTGAT
The DNA here is from genome assembly GCA_007922815.1 of Macrotus californicus. NCBI lineage: Eukaryota > Metazoa > Chordata > Mammalia > Chiroptera > Phyllostomidae > Macrotus > Macrotus californicus. Next base: position 9,900 of record VMDR010021862.1, read on the forward strand.
TCTCTGCCATCATCACTTAAAGTCTTGCCATTGGTATAAATTACCAAGTTGGCTCACTTCCACCTTGAGACCTTCCCAGGCACCGCCAGCCCAATCTGTGCTACACACGGTATAATGCCTGGCATCGTTCCTATTTATGAATGTGCATCTATCACCATGCTCAATTGCTATTGTCTCTTAAAGGAAATGTACAATGATGTTGGTTTAAAGCTGTAGTTCTCTAATTCCTGAATCTAAAAGATTCTTAAAATTTATGGAGAATATAGTATTCCCAGCTCTTCTTTTTGCTGAAAATACATGAAAAGCCATTATTTACTATCTATGTCATTTCATAAGAGAAAGAACATTTTAACCACAAAAATCTATTAAGGACATAATCTCATATAAATTGAATAAAATTACCTTAATATAAAGCTCACAATATTCCCCTTCCTTTACAAAAAATAACTAATATACTCTTCATCAGTGGTAGCCGCAATTTCTTCTAGGCCAGTATTTAGAAGTCACTGCTGTGCTGCTACGTTGATTCCCCGACTTCCTGCTACTAGACCTTTGGCAGAGAAAAAATAAATTTCTGAGTGATCAAATTAAGCAATCAAATTTGAATTATTTTTATCCCCTCCCATTTTCTTATTCTCATCATGAATCTTAACTCCTTTCCTCGCCTCCCATCCCCAGTAGGCCATTGTCTTTTCTGAAATTTTAGCTGCAAGTTTCCTGTGCCTCCTTGTAGCAAAAGTAGTTTTTATCTGCAGCTCTACTACATATATTTAAAGGTGAATGTCAAGTCTGACCTCTAGCTGTCCTTTATTGTCTGCTCATTGACCTCTGTTTCTTTTTCTTTTTTCCTGCGACTCTAAATTTATTCACTATTTTTTAGCACTCTCTTTTCTCTAGTTTGGCCTGGTTTTTACTTCTGTGCCTTTCTCAGCTGTGCTTAGATTCTTACGTAACTTTAATCACTATTTCTATCCTCAGTTCTTCTCATTTCCAAAAATATTTCCCCTGTGCACTTAGAATTTGAGAGTTAACTTTTTTATTAGCAAACCAATGTAATTAACTGTAGGATGGCTTTAACATAGTTTTAAGTGAAAGAAAATCACTCGTAAATCTTACCCACAAGGCTAATCACTGCTCACAGTTTCCTGTATTTCCTGCATTCCCTTGAGTTCTTTTACTGGGTGTTGACACCTTCTTCTCTCAACAAATAAAAGGAGTATATGTATTATGGTTATACGACTATTCAGAGGTCCCAGATGGAAGTAATCAAAAGAGAGAATATATTTGCTTATAATATCCACCACTGTTGGTCCATTACCATCATTAGAAAATAAGATAATACATCCAGTTATGCTATTTGAATTTTGAAGACAAAGAAACATGTGACTTAAGGTCCTTGACAACCAAAAGGACCATTACTGTGATCTCAACAACTCTTTCTGAGGCTAGCAAAAGGAATACGTTTGATTTAACAAATACCCTAGCAGTATCTGCACTGTAAAAATAGTTGTTTATTGTTATTATGTGCTGCACCGAGATATCACCTATTACTGATTTCAGGGGCTGCGGCATATTTGACAATTTGCCTGCCTTCTTCTTAGAAAATCTTCTTCATCCCAGAGGCTTTCTGTGGGGTCAGGTAACCACCTGTTCATTCTCACTAGCCCTGCTTATGGGACTAGTTTTCAACACCATAACTCAAAGCTGGCTGTCTTGTCTTTGATTGATTTTTCCTAGAAATCGGACAAAGAGAATGATCATCTCAGAGAGGAGGCCAAGTAGTGAAGAAGATACCAGGGCAGAGGTCACTGTTTAGGGTTGCAACACTGGACCACACACAGAGATAAATAATGACAAAAGATCTTGTAGCCTTCAAAAGAGAAATATTTCATTTTTCTACATCTGGTGACTTTCTGATACTAGGCCCAGTCTGGTCTGCACAAAGTCCACCTCTTTTTCCTGTCTCGAGTGTCTGTGTGTTGAACAGTGCTCACCTTTTTTATTGTTGTTGAGTTCCTTTCAATGTGCTTTTGTTCCTTGCTAGGCACGACTAACTGACCACACAGGAAAAGGGGTAAAAGATTCAGTCTGGATTGTAGAAAGATGAATAGAGGTTCAAGAAAATGTCTCAAGTAGTAGGTGGGGCATAAGGGGCAGTGGGGAGAGACAAAGAAGAAAAAGAACTGAAGGGTAGGAAACTCCCCTACATAGGCAAACTTTGCCCTGGGCAGTCAGTTCAATAAGGAAATACCTGCTTTCCCCCTGACATGCGGGATGGGTTGAACACAAAGTGCAAAACTCTATCTCCTTGTTATGGGCAGCATGGAAAGCTCAGTTCAGTTCTTTCAGCCTCAGATGAGCTGTTACACATGGAATCTGGGGCCCCTTCTCACTAGCTTTCTGCTTTTCTGGTTCTTCTTATAACCCAGTGGTTGCAGTTGACTGCTAACCTCTGTCTTCTGGTCCTTCAAGCAAGAAAAGTTGTGGATGCTTAGCTGGCAGGGGAGACACCATGATCACGGAGGTGGTTTTCCCAGGGTGAGGCTTATCCATTGCCCTCTGGATGTGCTGACCCCTGTGACTTCCCCAAATGTGGGAAACTCGACTGCGTGATTTGTGGTAGTGGGGCACTGTGTTCACGCTCTCCCCTGAACAAAAAAGAAAAAGAAAAATTGTGGACTTTCCATCAGTTTTGCTGTCCCTAGAGGGACAGACTGGGGCCTGCCCTCATGCTAAACATCTCAAAAACAGGAAATTCATCACGTTCCTTTGCCTTCTTCCCGGTGTCATCTCCCCTTTATTTTCTGTCTGCTTTGTTTCCACGCTCTTGTGCCATCAGGTAGTTGTTTTACTTACACATAATCAAGAGTTGATGGTTTTTGCCTTTTGCCCTTCTGAGCAGCACCATGGCAATCCACAAGAACAAGCACCTTATGAAAAGGGAGCCAAGAAGAAAGTGGTTGGTCCATTTTCTAAGAAAGACTGTCATGATGTAAAAGCACCGGCTGAGTGCTAATAAGAAATATTGGAAAAACACTAGTCATAAGAACTCAAGGAACTAAAATCACATCTTTCAAGGGCTGTGTGTTTGAAATGAGCCTGGTGGATCCGCAGAATGATGGAGTTACATTTAGAAAATTCAAAGTAGTTACTGAGGATGTTCAGAACCAAAGCTGCCAGACTAACTTCCATGACACAAATGTGCTCCATGGTCAAAAAAATGCCAGACCATGACTGAAGCTCATGTTGATGTCAAGACTACGGATGGTTATTTGCTTTGTATAGTCTGTGTTGATTTTATGAAAAAGCTCCACAACAAGGTTCAGAAGTCCTCTTCCGCTCAGTGTCAACGGGTCGGCCAAATCTGGAAGATTATGAAAATTGTGACCCAAGAAATGCAGACAAATTACTTGAGAGAAGGGATCAGTATATTGATAGCCAATAGCATTGGCAGAGGCTTAGAAAAGTCTTGCCCATCTCTTTGTTCACTGCACGATGTCTTTGTGAGAAAATTAAAATGCTAAAAAAGCCCAACTTTGAATTGGGAAAACTCCTGGAGCTTCATGGTGAAGGCAGCCGTCTGGAAAACTATCGGCCACGAGACAGGCGCTGAAGTTGAAGAGCTGGTGGAGATGAGTCCCCAGCCCAAGAATCTGTTTAAAATTCAGACATTTAATGGTGGCAAATAAAAAATCCTATTTGTGGGGGGGAAAGAACCTTGATAGTTTTTATTAATTCCAAGAGGGTTGGCCTGATAAGAGCTGCTTGGCTCCACCTGAAGCAGAACACTCAGCGGCTCTTTTCACAGTCTCACTGCGCCGGTGTGGGGTCATCCCCTTCATTTTAACCTCGGTCTTCAAATAATCCGTTTTAGGATGTGCAGAGAGAGAATATATATTCTAAAGACATATATACATGCATGTACATACTTACATGTATACACATATACAAACATACATACACATGTACACATATATGTATACACGCACAATCATGTGTGCCAGAAAGTGGCATTCTATTTCTTTCCTACACAAAAAGCGATTAGTCTAGCCAAGTATGTGTCACAACTGGCATTGAATGCTGCAGGGGGTAATGCTGGAGAGAGAGGCACTGAGGTACGAGAACTTTCCATTTGATTCTAACAAAACCATACAATGCAAAAGCAATAAATTTAAGCTATAAATATGACACACAGAATTCACTAAATTGACTACCACATTTTAACACTATGGCCATGGAAACTTCACAAACCCTTTGGATGTCTGGATAGAGGACTTTCCAATAAAGAAGGAGGAAAAAATAGCAAAATATAAAATCCAAAGTGAAATTTTTATTAATCAGGACTCAGGAAAAAAAAACAAAGAAACAAAAATTGAATATAAGAAAATAATTTTGTAAAGAAATTCTTTTTTCCAAGGTGTGGGAAGAGTATACAGAAAGCAAAGGAAGTTGATGCAGATCTCCAGGGTTAACCACCACTGGGAGCCATTTGCACCTCAAGTTTGACGGGGTGAGATCAGAGAACAGTCCTTGGAATAGAGAGAGGGCAGCTGTAGAGCGAGGCTCCCTCAGAGGTAGCGAGCCAAGTCTCAACAAGCTGAAACCGACGAAGGTAGGAAACGAAAAATTCCAATAGCATTCCCCTCTTGCAGGTGCTCCCACTGGCTGAACCGCACTGGGAACCAGAATGTTCTCTAGCCTGTTGCTGTAGCTCGTACAACATTTTTAGCTTCGTGGGGCACACTGTAATAATATCACACAGGTGACTGAGAGGGGCAACCAGAAAAAGACCCAGTGGAGAATTTATGAAAAAATTTATTGCAGATGAAGGGGGAAACAAACTCCATCCTAAGGCAAAAATGAAGTGCACACATCCAAAAAGTATTTACCTTGTGAACTAACAGAGCATTTTAAAATATGTTTGGCATTCTCAGTAGGGTATGGAAAGGAAAAATCTATATGAAACAGAAGCAGAAAGCTTATAGAGAACAGATTAAGATCTAAGGAGAAGCAAATAAAATAATAATTTTTTAAAAAGATAGAGAAACCAAAACAGTAACAAGAAAATTCATGTGTTAGAAAATCAAATGGGTTTTAGTCAATGCAAGAACATCAGCTGATTTTGAAAACTCCAAGCACAAAAATTATGTATTAACATTATATTGATCAAATATAATCAATAAAATTCATGGTCCAGGCCACACTTAAAAGTAAAAATGAGAAGTCCCTGGGGCCCCAAAATGAGAGGAAACTGAAACAGGGAGAGGGAAGTAAACAAATGTCCCAGCGGGCATGTGGATTCAATATATGTCTAAGTGGCTAGACTTTTAAATGGAACTGGGCTTCCACCTAAAGAAGAGAACCTGCATGAGTCATCTTGTTCATTCCAACAGGACCAGAGAGTCTGCTCACTGGCCTCCAATGGCATCTCATCTCCATAGGATGCTGGAAGAAGAACTGTAATCTGATGGAGATGAAAAACATAAGCTTGCGGATGTGAGTTCTGAGTGTACGCTGTTACCCAGTGCACACAGGGAAGCACAGACATTTATTTATCTAAAAACTGAAAAGAAACTCTCACAACTTAGGTCACTCAGGCTCCAATCGGAAAATAACTCTCACTGACAATGAGCTCATTTGTACAAATTTCAGCACACACAAAGGAAATAAATTGTCAAAATCAGAACTGGCAGCTTCAAAAATGGGAAAACTCACAACCCATCAACATTTTTAAACAAACCTGGAAGAGATACTGTAAAAATAGTTTTAAAATAGTCAGAGATAAAAGTAATACAAGAAAAATTCAAGAAAAAACAAAATGAGGCATAAAATAATATATTTCATTAACATTAAAAGCTCATGTTTATCTAAGCAGTTATGTTGGACAGTGCTGAAGAGAAAATTGATAAAATAACAGACAACTCTAAAGAAAGGCAGATAAAGGGATGGGAATGTGAGAGATGAGATAGAAAGAATAAGATATTCCAACTTATATTACTACAGTTCTGGGAGTGATTCCAGAAATGACAGAAAAAAACAATATGTGAAGAGATGATTTTGGAGAGTTTTCCAGATTTGAAGAATGCATGGATACTCAGATTGAAAACACTTGTCAAATCCTGAGTAAGGTAAATTAAAAGCAAATCCACATATAGAATATCATATCATAAGGAAACTATACAACATCAAAGATAATGAGAGGCTAATACCAACTCAGAGAACACAGATCACTTCCAAGTAATAATTACCAGACTGTCAGCAGACATCACATGAGAAATGGTACATGCCAACCCCAAATGGAGTCATATCTCCCAATTGCTGAGGAAAAGTAATGTCATTTTTATAACCTATCTTCAACTATCACTTAAAAGTAAGGAGAAAATAAACATGTCTTTAGATACATACACCCTGTAAGAGACTTGATACATACAGAACGCACAATATCAGAAGAAAGTGTTTTACCTGAATGGAAATCGAATCTATAAGGAAGTTGTTCAGACATAGTATTTTTAAGGTCTTCGTCTTCTCTGGGGAGAAGATATGATGTATCTTAATGTTAAATTTTGTTAATACATATCTGCACATAACAATGTTACATAATCTTTAAAACAGTGGTTCTCAGCTGGCAGTAAGTTCCTCTTTTCTGGAACATTAGGCAGCAAGAGGAGATG
>VMDR010021863.1:0-16569 GCA_007922815.1 Macrotus californicus
TATTTGAACAACAATTTTTAAAAAAGGAACCATAAGAAAGGGAATTTGTTTTGTTCACCAAAGTATCTCAGGTACATAAAAAGTAGCTGACACACTTAAAATGACCAATAAATACCCGTTGAATAAAAAAGTGCTTGTGAATTGAGGCCTGGACTGAATTGCTCTGGCCTGCTGCTCTTGAGACTCCCATGCGCACAACCACATGAACAAGCTGGGTTCTCCTGTTGGACGCTGGGAAATGTACGGCCAGGTCATCCCTGTCACTCAGCTTACACTTGCGCCAGCCACGAGATTGAGGCCATCCCAGCCCATTTGGCCCCAAGGAAGCCAGCCCAGGTCAGAAAACTTTCCAGCAGATGCACAAAAGAGAGAGAAATTTTGTTGTTTTACCCCCACTACATTTGGAGTGCTTTGTTGTGCAGTGAAGCCGACTGAGACAACTGCTAATGAGATACCAGAAATGCATCTTCTCACTAATTGTGGCACAGGCACCTGTCCTGGGACAGTGATCTGGAGGACACCCAGTCACCTGTCCCATGAAGTTGTCCCAGGCCAGCCTTCTCAGCAGCATGGGTGTTTTAAAAGCCCATTAAGCCTCAAGTTAAAAAGAAAAACAAGAGGGAGAGAGAGAGAGAGAGAGATACAATCTAAACGTTCAGATTGATGTGCCCTTCCAGGATTTCTTTCTTTTCTTTTTTAACAAATTGTCCAATACAGAGAGTTCTTTTCTTTTTTCCCTCCGGGGAAGTTATTTATTTTTATGGGCTCTTTTGGGGAAATAAAAATCAATTTTAGAATGCAAGTGATACATTTTACTCTCCAAATAATGAGAGCTAGAAAATTAAAGGCCCTAAGGAATGAGCCCTCTGTACCAAAATGATGTAGAATGCAGCCCGAATGTTTTATGTGAGCATTTTACAAATTGTGACCGCTGTTTGCTGACTGTGACCTGGAAGGCACTCGTGGAAGACGCAGAGCCACTGCCAGGAATGGATGGCCTCACACTGGGTGGGCTCAGCAGACTCGCATGCCTCCAGAAGGGTACTTTCAGACAACCTGTCCTGTAATTCACAATGCTGGACATTTGTATATGTCAGGGCACTCATGTGTGTGTGTCTCAGTAACATGTTTGTTCATGGATTCAACAAATAATTAATGACCATTTATTATGTGCCTAAACCTGGTGATATGACAATAAACAAATAAACAAGCCAGACATGGCCAGTGACTTCAAAAAGCTTATCACACAGGGAAAAGATACAGACTTTAAACAAGGTGCTTTAAATCAGGTTCTCTGAGGTATGTGCAGGGGGCTCTTGCAGAAAACCCTTGGGAACGAGTCCTATGAGGAATGAAGGAAACAGGATAAAACAGAGGCATTAAACAGCAGAGCAGTTCCAACGAAAGCCTCACCCAATCTATTAGACCGTTCTGTGTCTGGGATGGCCCTTCAGACTTGTCTCCAACTGAGGCAGGGGCTGGGCTTTTGTTCCCAGCCCCCACTAGTAACCAATCAATTCCCGGGTGTGGGCTGCCCCTGGAAGGGTGCATAACCTTGGACAATGCAGCTCTTTGGGGCAATCCTAGAGGATGACTAAGCTGTGAGTGATCAGCGCGGGGCAGAAGTGCCTCAGGCTTGCAAGGGGAACCTGGGTGGCACCACACAGTGTCCACTACACAAGGAACCATGATAAATGGGATATGTGCTACAAGTATGGCAGTTCAGGGCTTGAAGCAGGGACTTAACTTGCACTAACGGTTAATGTGTGTTGCTGTGGTCTTTTCTAAATGCTGTGTGTGAAGGAGCTTGGTCACAGTTCACTAGCTCAAAACCAAAACTCACTGGGCGCTAGGCCCTGACACTCATTTTCCCTTCAGCCTTGCCACGACCCTGTGAGGTGTGTGTTCTCTCCATCAGCCAGGTGAGGAAGCTGAGACTCCCAGGGGTTGGCTCACCTGCCCAGAGTCTCACAGCTTGTATATGGCAGAGCCAGGTTTTGAACACCTAACTATGTGACCATAAGGCCGACGACCCCTTCTATTTACTGCCTGTCCTTTTCCCGTGCATCTTGAGCCCTCCCCTCACCATGATCTCTCCCATCCACACTGTAGACCTGCTCCAGTTCCTCTCATGAATGGCTTTTTCTCAAGCTGCCTTTCCTGGCCACTTCCTTTCATAACCCACATTCTCTTAAGCATTGTCTACACTTCTCTTTCCACTTCCGAACCTGCTAACACCTAGCATCCTGGCTCTTCCTCTCACTTTGCCATGGACCGAGCACTGTCCAAATTCCTAAGTTAAATGATCAAACCCAATGACCGTCTCAATTCTTAGCCTGTTCTCTCTACCATTACTGGTTAGTAGCATCCAATGGCTGACCACACCCACTTTCTTGAACTCTCTCTTTCTTTGATTCCTGTGACCCTCAGCTGCTCTGATTCCCCTTCCTCCTCTACATACACCATGTTTTTAGTTCCCCTCTACCAGCTTTCTCTGTCTCCACTCACCCCAAAGTGGCTCCATTTCTTGGAGTCCCAACCATGCTGCTCTTCCACCTCTCCACTCTTTTGTACTCGACACATCCAATGGCTCCCACTCCCACTCTTAGGCTGCCAATGCCTGAACCTACAGTCTTAGCTCTGTTTCCAGAGCTGGATCTCCATCCATCCACTGGACATAAGTTGCCCATGTAACCCCCAAACATCTCAGATTCAGCCTGCACAAAACCCTCCAAGCAAGCTGCTTTGACTTCTAACCATGATTGTTCATCATACCCGCTACCCACACATCTTCCTGAGCCACAGATCTCGCCTAATCTCTGACTCTCCCATCCTCTCCCTGATTCTCCACATCAATTGATTCTCATCTGTCCATTTTGGTTGTCACTTCCTTAATTCAAGTGTGCATTATCTCATCCTCCCTACTGACATCCTTCCTCTGCGTTGACACCAGTGCTGTCTAGATCAAATTATGACCGCTCCTCGTGTTTCACTTACCTCTGAATAATGTCCAAAATCCCTAGAATGCATGAGCGAGATCTTCTGTGACCTGGCCTTGGTCAGTCTTCACAGCTACACTCTATAGTCTCAAGGCACCAGAAAACTGCTTTCCCTTCGTGCCCCTGGGCCTTCCCTCTTGTGGTTACTTCAGCCTGACAGTCCATCTACTGAACGCACTTTTCCAGCTACTCAATCATTCATTCAGCAAACAATTGTCATGTACCTGTGCATGTCACTTATGTACTAGGCACTAGCATATAACGGTATGAAAAATAAGGTAGGTTCTCGCCCTTCACCCAGTGTAGGGAAACGGGTAAGAAGCAAATAAACAAATGTGACAAATACATGTCACATACAAAGACAATATTAGACAGGGGAACCAGATAGAGAGAGACAGGGAAAGGTGTCTCTGGGTAAGGTTCAAGGGTGGCCCTTCTGAGAAGGTGACACGGAAGTGGACAGCTAAAGGTATAACCAGGACATGTAGAACTCAAGGGACAACAATGATGGCTGAAGGAAGACAAGTCATCTGAGAGAGCAGAGACGGAGACATCATGGTAGGAGGACAAAGAGAGATGAGGCTGGAGAGAGTCTGGGAGAGGACCCGATCCTGCAGGATCTCAGAGCAGGAATGAGGGTTCTGATTTCAGCTGAAAGCTCTGAGAAGCCTTTTAGCTCAAGCATTCCAGTAGTTTAAGCAGGGGAGTGACACGGTCCAATTTGCATTTTACAATGATCCCTCCCTCCGGCTGGGTGTGAAGAATGGATTTCAGAGGACGAAAGCCCATAAAAGCTTCTATTCATCTTTCAAAGTATAAAACAGACAAAGTACCTAGCTGAGTCCTAGCAGGGGGTGGGGGGCGAGTTTTCCTCCAGCATCCAGAGCTAACTCCTTGCCTTTGACTCTGTGAAGCTTTCCCTGGTCCCATGGGTTAGAACTCATTTGTGATCTTCAGGCACCTCCCACAGCACTCCCCTTCACGCGGGGTTACCACCTCACATGCCCCTTTCACAGTGAGTTCTCTCCTCTGCTCCCTCTCTTCATGGGTTGTGGCACAGTCCATGTGTAAAGGGTCACACTCATTCATAGAGCCTCATGGTGTCTGGCAAATGGCCTACCCTACAGGAGACACTCAAAGAACAAGGGCAAGGATGAATGAAAGAATGAATGGAGTCTGAAGGGGAGTATGTTTGTATTCCCCAGGAATGCTGTGCATTAAGGGCCAGGGTTTAGGATCAGTCATATCTAGATTTAATTCAAGCCCACCACCACTCACTAGCTGTGGGACTTGCAGCAAGTAAATTCACCTCTCTGAGCCGCATGTTTCTCTCTGCAAAATCAGAATGACAGTGGGTATAGAATAGGTATTACCTCACAGGGTTGCCATGCAGATCTAAGGAGACCACAAAGCACCCGTGTCCCTTTCCCTTCCCCAAACTGTCCCTGCTGGGGAAGGGCAGGGGTGGCACAATCCAAAACACAGACCCACAGCTGAATAACACTTGTTGACAAGGTTCTGTCTTCTTGTTTAGATTTTTGCCTTTAACAAACATTTGTTGAACACTGACCATCAACACCATTACAACCACCACCTCCATTTGTTCTGCTATAATACGTGGGGAGAGACACATTGAAGGTGCATGTGGGTGAGAACTGAGTCTAGTCCCTGCCAATGTGCCATGCATGGTCTCATGACACACAGATGGCAAGCCCAGGGACACTGCCCTTTCACGTTAACTTTCAGACCCCAAGCCCCAGTCAACAGCCCCCTCCCTAGAGATCCAGGGGGGAAGTGTCCCTGCCAAAGAACTCTAGAGACATTTCAAGCCCAGGATCTGCCTATCCATCATCCCCATCCAGGGGACCCTGTAGCCCACAAGCCCCAGGAGCTGTCTCTGGAGCTAATGACTGACGGAGATAGTGATGAGCCCAAGTCAGCCTGAGGCCAGGAAGCCTTCAAGAGGATGCTGGGGAAATCACGGCCTGGGCCAAGGAGGACCACACTCAGGAGAGGAAAGGAGCTGTGCCTCTGCTGCAAGGCTGAGCGGAAGCATGCTCACCCCCAGTTCAGAGGCCGTTTCAATCCCTAAATCCTCAATTTGCCACAATGGCTAAGGACTCAAACATCCTGGGATCAAACTTCAATTCTGCTACTTACTAGCCAGATGACCTCAGGCAAGTCAGTGAGGCTCCCTGAGCCTCAGTTTCCCACCTGCACATGGAGATAAAATGTATTAATGCAGTGAAAGAGTTCAACCCTGTGCCTAACACTTGGAGGCCCGTGTTTGTATGTATCTTATGTTAATATTCAGAGAGAGACTGTAATGGTTTTGTCAAAGGAGCTACACTGTGCACATCCCCGCAAAAAAGGACAGATAAGCAGAAAATGCCACGTGAGTATCCTCTGCATCCACTGCTCTCTGGGAATATGTCCCCGTGTAGTTCTCCACTAACCATTCCATAATTTCCTGCCATTTGGGTCACTTCTCTTTTCTCAATTCAAAAGGCCACTTGGACTGGGATTTTTCAAGCTACAGGTGAAGACAGTAGGTTAGACTGGAAGAAATAAAATCAAAGGATCATCGATCCTCCTCTTGGAGGGAAGAGGCGGAGACAGGCTGTCAGCTCTTACTGCAGAGATCCTTTCTCTGAGCTGAAGCGGGCACCCAGGGAGGGCCGCAGAGGCCCCTGGAGCCCCAAGCCAGCCATCCGTGGCTGCCTCCGTAGGAGGAGGAACAGACAATAGCAAGCAGGAACCCGCCACCTCCCTTCCTTCCCAGCACTTCTCAGAGCCCAGCAGGCAGCTGATGATAACTCAGTGGCATGTGACAGCCCATGGAAAGCTAGCTCTCTCTCTAGCCTCCAATCACCAGGTATCTGAAGAGGATGCAGGAGCAGTCATATTCTGCTCTCATTTAGAGTCATTTGGTAGAGAGAAATGATTCTTAAAGAATCCGTCAGGTTTAGCAGCCTCCTCATGAAGAGGGGGACAAAAGCCCCCAGAGCTCTGACCTCCAGGCCCATGTCAATGCAGGCCCTCATTTGCATCTCATTTGCATTGCATACTTAACAGGACTCCAGCTCTGTCAACCTGTTTGGAGGTATCCTAGGAGAAGAAGGGGTATCTGCATGGCAAGCCCCCACAGCAGCCTGTGCCCTCCAGGAAAACAAGAGCAATTGGACAGAGTGACATGCACAGATGGAGACCACACTATTCCGGGACAGATGACCAACTAAATGCAGCTGGGGTCACATCACAGACAAGGCCAGAGAGAAAATTCCAAATATTTCCAAGAGACTGTGCTAGAATGATTTGGACTAATTGCATGCAAGTCTTGTGCTAAGAATGTCCAACTGCATCAGCAGCACAGCAATGAGCTGTCAGCATGTGGTCAGAGTGCCTACAGAAAAGAACCTTTCCCCTCTCAGAATAGTTCCTGTTTGCTCTGAGTGATACACCCACACCACGCACTGGCCAAGGTTTCACATTCTGTTGCTCAGAAGCCGCAGGTCCCCCCAGCGTCCTTGAAGGATTACAGCACTGTCTCTCAGCACAATGTGGGCACCAAGATCTCTCTCCCTCTGTGAAGGCAGACCAGGGGTCAAATCCCAGCTCTGGCATTTGCTAGCTGTGTGACTTTAGCCAAGTCACTTTGCCTTTCTGAGCTTCAGTTTCCTTCCTGTATAGGCTGGGGCAACATCAGTGTCTATCTCAGACAAATTAAATGATACAATGCATGGAGAAGTGCCTGCTACAACACTAGTACCTCTTACAAAATAGAAAGCAGGAGATGCTGCCTGCAGTGGAGAAATAAGAAATGCAGCTGTACGTTTAGAACTTCGGGGTACTGTTAAAATGACTTGAGCCATGACGAATGTCTCAGCAGCTGCCTCTGCATCACCTCTGACCTCCTCTCCCCCTCCCCTCCCCCGGGCTCACTCCACACAGATGCCCAAGCCTCCCTGCTGCTTCCTCAAGCATGTTGAGCACACTCCTGCCACAGGGCCTTTGCACTGGCTGCTCCTCTGCCTGAAATGCTCTTCCACCAGGCTGCGGCCTGGCTCCCTCCTTCATCTCCTGCAAGAGTCTTTACACAAATGTCCCCATCTCAGTGACTCTTTCCTTGCCACCTTATCTAAATTTGTTCCCGCTTCCTCCCCCATACTTCCTATCCTTCTTTTCTGCTTTACTTCCTGCTTCGCACGCACCACCCAATCTACTGTGTGTCCTGGTTAGTTACCGACTTTCCTGTCTGTCTCACACTGCAGCAGAGGCAGCCAGAGGGCCAGGGCCAGCTCACCCTTGTTTTTGTCAACAAAGCTTCGAGGGAACATAGCCACACCCATTGATTTATATAGTGTCTCTGGCACTTTCTTGCTACAGTCACAGACTTGAGGAGCTGTGACAGGAACCATAGGGCCCCATAGTCTATCTGGTCATTAACGGGAAAATCTTGTGGAGTCCCGAACTAGAATAAACTCCATGAGGGCAGGACTCTTCCTTGTCCTCTGACAAGTCCCAGTGACTGGGGCAGTACCTGACCCCTACAAGATGCTCAGTGGTGATCCCGTTGGCTGAATGAGTGAACTAAAATGGCAGCTCACCTGTGCTCCAGGTATGTGGGGGAGGGGAGGCGGGGGCCGGTGTCAGAGGGCTGTCCTGCTCAGGGAGTCAGAGCCACGGAGTGGTGAACTGAAACAGTGATGGAGCCCATCATTAAAATGCAGACTCAGAGTTCCAGAAAAAGAGCACAGTCCCCTGGAACCTGCTAGAAATCCAAATTCCCAGAACTGTCCAGGCGACTCTGATGCCTGCTCAGGTTGGAGGGGCACTACTCCAACAACCAGAACTCAGGTGGGGCAGGGGTCACCGCTTTTCATCATGAGCTCTTCAACGCACACGGAGATTTTTTTTTTACCTCTATACATGTACTAGTTTGATGATATCATTAAATAAAAGTAGTTTAAATGTATTGATCACAGCTTTTTAATGATTTGTATTTCTGATACTTTGACATCTGGGGCCTTGCTGATCCCAGAGAACCTGCCCTGCCCAGGCCAGCCAAATCCTAGAGACAACAGGAGACTCAGCTGGAAATGCATCTTTCATATACAAACCAACCAATCCAGAGCCCACACCCCAACCCCCCCACCTTCACAGCACTCTTGGACTCAGGGCCACTATTTCCTGCACTGATCACCCCAGGACCAGGCACCAGGCACCAGGCAACTACAGATGCCCCTGCACTCCAGAGCCCACCGGAATTATTCAAAGTAGCCAGCCCTAAGCCTATGCACACCACCTCACCTGTTCCTCCCAGGAAACCAAAACAAAGACTTGTGCCCACTTTTCCTCCCACTCCCTCTGCTTCCTGACCATCCCCATGAGACCCTACATGGTGTGGGGTGCTCCTCCTCTTGGGAACCATGAGGAGCAAACTACCCCTTCAATGGCCATAGTCTCCTGATCCATTGGTCTCCCCATCTTGAATAATAAGGTCCATACTTTAAAACAAACAAAACAAAATAAACAGAAAGATGGGGAGGGGTGGAGTAATACAAGTGACATCCAGAAGATGCTGGCCAAGACTGAGCAGATATGAGAAGCTCATAGCACGGCCCTAGAACAAAGGGCCACATCCAACAAGATAGAACATATCTGGCTCATCCTTAAGTCTGAGAAACCCCCTGAAATGCTGTGCAAGGATGTGGGAAATACAGACGAGCAGCACCCCGTGGGGTGGGCATGAGGTTTAACTGACTGTACACCCAAAGTAAACCAACAGTGTGATGTGGCTGGCCATCCCTCAAGCCCCACAGAAAGAACAAAGTCATCTCAGGAGACAGAAAGAGAACTACATTCTAGGATGGTATTATTCAAATAGTGCATTTTGACACATTAATCAATGGTCAATGACATCAACTGAAAGAGTCCAGATGGTTCTTCTTGAAGGACTTCTTAAAGGAATGAGAACAGGACAGGACAGGAGGCTGCAGAAAGGAAGGGTGAGAGCCACTGATCTAGAATCAGGGAGGTACCAACCTTTCCCTCCTCTGCCAACTCAGAAGTTTCCCTATTAAGTGGGGCATCGTGCTTGATTAGAAAGCTGCTCCAGTTGGAGGGTTATCCAGGAAGAGATGGGGAGGGGACACTAGCTATGTCACGTGGTGCTGGAAGCTGTGGGTTGTGGGTCACATACGAGATAGCATCTGGCTGAAGGCATTGGGGCAGCTTCACCGAGGAATGGAAAGATTCTGGGCTGCCTAAGAACTGTCCTCAGATCAGTGAAAGGCTGCCAGCATACTTGCACTGCATGACCCGCGGGAAGAAACTAGTAGAAGTTTCACAAAATTAATCAATATCGACTTCAGCGGCTCGACGTGTCTGGCTTATTGGTTTCCCCACCAACGCCAACCTGTCTGCTTAGACCGTTGTCTTCCTCCGACCTTTTGACTTGTCCTTTCAGACCTTCCTGTGCCCAGCTTCCCCAAGCCTGTGTGATGTCTAACCCCTCCAATAAACTGCTGTCCCGTGGTCCTCAGAGTGGTTCCGGTTCCCTGAAGACAGGGGCCTCCAGAGGACCAGCATCCAGAGGCCCAGGGGGGAAGCTGGTCTCCTGTGAGGACCTGCCCCTCCACCATGCTCGAACCACTTAGTATCCTGACATTTCCCAGCATAACCTGAACACCCTGTGAGCACCTTATTATTTGTGTGAATGTTTTCTCAAAAGAACTGCTGTGAACTTTCTTTTGTCTCTCCCCCCTTCACCTGCTGAATGCCCTCGATCCCACCAGCTCGCACTGCGGCTGCCCCAGAGTGCTCAAGGAGGCAGGACAGGATAGTTGTTAGGGGCATGAGCCCTGGAATCAGACAGCCCAGCATTTGAAATCCCAGGGTTTATAACTGCAACTTTAAATGAACTACTCAGCCTCTCCCCACTGCAGCTTCTCCTGAAAAAAAAAAAATGGGGGTAAACTTCAAAGGCGCCAGGTGAGCATTACATGGGATGCTTCCCTTAAAGCGCCCGGCATGCAGTAAGTGCTTAGTAAATGCTGGCCGCAGACACCATTGCAACAGTGCCTGCAAGTAACCAGCTGAGAAGCCAGGTGCCCGAACACTCTAACTGGGCAGATGCCCTCTCTTGGACCACGGAAGGTGGAGCCATGCAGCCCCAGCAGGCAGCCCCAAATGCCTCACGGCCTTACCAAAGGCACGTCTTAAGTGTTGTGAGACCTCCAGGACAGGCCATGGCCGAGGGAAATGCCCCTGACTGCGGGTCCCTCTGCCTGCCCAGCACGGGCAGGGTCTCTCTCAGGAAACCGCATGTCCATGTGGCCACTTTGGGAGAAAATGAAAAGGCCACACTCCCAGGAAACCTCACATTTGGCAAAACATGGAAAAATCATCCAAGAAACTCAGAAAGGACTGGGCAGACCAATCTGACCAGAAAGAGAGTAAACACATATGGTACCCGCTGTGGCGGGTGGTGCTCTAAACCCTTGGCATAGACCAGCTGTGGGATCCTCTCCATGACTCCGTAAGGTGGGTGCGACCCTCATTTCACCTTCCCAAGCTCTCTGGGCAGTCCTCGCTGTCCAAGCAGACAGGGTGGCCGGCACCCATAACCCAGCCCCTGGCCCCACCACAGCCACGTTGAGAGAACAGACTTTCTCCATCTACCCACTGCTCACATCCTGGAAAGTCAGCAAGCACCTTTGGCCAATGAAGTCTGCCTTTCTGCAAAAACGCAGGCCGACGTGGTGACGCGGCATCATCTCCAGCTTCACAGTCCAGCAAACACTGGCTCCCCCATGCCCAGAGGAGAAGAATGGGCAAGCGGGAGGGTCAGGAAAGTGGAGCCCTATGGAAAATCTCTGTCAGCACAAGGTGTCGGCGCTGCACACCCATTTCCTCTTCTGCAGCATGAAAAGAGCTGCCCTGACAGCTGGGGCTGTGAGGGGGATTCTGTCAGGGACGCTTGTGGCTGAAATCCAGCACCACCAGCCCACCACCGAGGGATGGAGGCAGAGCACGGTGCTCTGGGACCGATACTTGGGTTCAAGTCCTAGCTCTTCCTCTTCCTAGCTGGGTGACTTGGGCAGGTTGCTGAGTCTCCCTTTCTGCCTCAGTTTCTCTCTTTGCAATATGGAGATGATACTAGTTACTACCTACAGGGATGTTGACAGGAATGATGAGATGACCGAGAAAGTCTTCTGAATGCCCTCGATTCCAGCAGCTCTAATTACAGCCTGCCCCTCATCAGCATAAGTGTTCTTGTCATTCTCGCTCTCGTCTGCAGTGTAGCAGTAAGAGCTCATCCTTCTATCCTGTACCACATGGCCTCCTCCAGGCAGCAACCTGGGGTTCCTCCACCCCATAGTGCTCCTTCACTGGACCTACCTGGCCTCCCGTCTTCCCACCAGCCTCATCCCCCCAACCCCCATCACAGGGTTCCAGCCACTCTCCACTTTGTCTGTTCCTGCAATGCACAGGCCCACCTCCCTTCCCTCAGGGCTTTTGCCTGTGCTGTTCCCTCCACCTGGCATGCTGTGCCCTGGATGTTCAGCAAGCTGGCTCCCTCCTGCTCATCATTCAGGTATCATCAGCCAAAGGCCATCATCTCTACCAATGACCCACAGACCACTCTCAATCACGTGACTGTTTTATTTTACTTTCTTTAGGGTATTTCTCACTATCTAAAGGCACTTTGCTTATTGTCCACTTCCATCATTAGAAAAAATGCAGGACCCATGAGACCAGGCGCCTGGATGGCTTGTTCACAAGGGTAAGCGGGAGCCAGGATTCAAACCCAGGCCTGACTCCAGAGCCCACGCTCAAGCCCTGTGCTCACAGCCTCTACCGGCCTACAGGCCTATACTTGGTATGTGCCTGCAGCCAGTCAGTGAGAAAAGCAGGCCTGGGCTGCTGGCTAGAAGGTAAGGTCTTCTCCTCAGCGTGGTAAGAGACACCAGCGAAGCAGGGGAGGGAGGCTTGGGATCATTTTACAAGAACGGCTTGAAACTGGAGCTCAGGCCGCATGAGTCTTATCCCAGGACATGTGAGCAGGTTCAGGCCACAGAGGAAAGGGGGTTCTGGCCGCTGAAACACTGACACCAGAGCTTTATGACCTCTGAGTGCCATGGCCAAGGTGGGCCTAGACGGCTCATACCACCCCAGGCACCTCCACCTGTGGTGCCTCTCCCCCCATGCAGAGCAGAGCAAAGGGACGACTGCCACCTGGTAGAGGGACACATCATGCTGTCCCATTGCCATGGCTGCAGCAAGGAACTTCATGGCATTTTGAAGTGCATGCGAATTGCCTGGGGGTGTTGGTGAAATGCGGATTCTGACCGAGCTGGCCGAGATGGAACCGGAGAGCCTGCATTTCTAACCAGCTCCCAGGTGACGCTGATGCTGCTGGTCCGCAGACCACACTGAGGGCAGCCAAGGCCACCTGGTTTTGGGGCGCAGACCTCTCCAAAAGAAACTCTGAGGCCTGGGCCAGCCACACAGTGGGGAGCAGCACCAGAGTATTTGGATTTTGTGAGTCAAAGAATTTAGACTTAGAGGCGGGGTGGGGTGAGGGCATTAGTATAGGCGGCCAGACAAGGGACAGAGTAGACACGCTTCCCAGTGCATCGTGAGGGCAACGCTAGTGACAAGGGCTGCAGAAAGCCCTCAAAGGCCAACACTATGAGGGCCAGAGAGGAGGCCCAGCTCACAGGGTGGATGCTGCACAAGACACACGCCCGTGACAGCAGAAACCCAAAGGCCCAGGCAGAGCAGGGGCCCAGCTCTGTCCCGGCTGGAGGTGCCCCCAGCCCTCCTCCAGGTCACAGACACCCTGTCCCTGGTACCAGCCACTTGATTTTCACTGCTAGGGCTGGTGGGAACATCCGCTTAAAATAGTTTTTCCTGTTTACAATTTTCCTGGGTCTTTTCCAAAAAATGACAAAAATGATGTGTTTATTGCAACCAGAGAAACAATTCCTAAGACACAGAGAGATACAGCACCAGCCCTTCTGCAACCAGCCTCTCTCCATCCCCACTCCCCCCCCACCGCCCCACCACCGCCCAGTGTTTACAGCCTGGTCTGCAGCCTTCCACACCTTGCTTCCCACCCTCACAAACACACACAAACATAACACCACATACAGGAAGTGTCTGCTGTGGCTGCTTATTTCTCTGAAATGAGATCAAACTAAGTGTCTTTTTGTGCAAGCTAATCCTGTCACTTAATAATGCATCCAAGAAGGTCCTCCAGGTCACGGGTGGGCGAATGCTTTCGGTAAGGACCAGAGAGTAAACATTTTATTTAGGCTTTGCAGTCTGTACAACCACTGTCACAACCACTCGGTGAATTCATCATTGTATTACCAAAGCAGCCAGAGACAATATGGAAATAAATGGGTGTGGTTGTGTGCCAATAAAACTTTATTTACAAAAACGAGCAGCGGGCCATATCTGGCCCATAGGCCATAGTTTGCCAACCCCTGCTCCAGGCCATTAGGAAGAGTTCTGACCTTTTAGTGTTTCATTGTGGTTTTCAATTATTTAGAATTTTTATTATTTAAGTTTTTAAATAATGAAAGTATCATATGAAGTATCCTATACATATAAAAAGTGTACATAGCATAATGATATAGTTTGGTACATTTTCACAAAGTGAATACAGTTCCCTATCAAAAAACAGAGCACTACCAGCTCCACAGAAGTCCCACACACCCATTTCAATTCACTGTTCTCAACAATTGGGTAATAATATTCCATAAAACGGATACACCCTAATTAGGCAATTGCAATTCTTTGCCACCACAAAGCAAACATCAATACACATGCTTGTTCCAGACTTTATTTCTTTGCTTGCTTGTGTTTTATTTCAATAAGGTAAATTTCCCAAAGCATAATTGGAGAGTCATAGTGTGCATTTGCATACATATTGTAATAAATGTTGCTGGGCCACTTCCCTAAAGCTGATGACAAACCACAGGCCTGCAGATCCTGGCAATGCCCCACCGATGCAATTCAGCGGGCATTCTAAGGGACAGCATGTATTCCCAGCACATCCCAACATCTGGGTCCCTTGGGCAGTGGTCTAGACCTGATTATTCTTATGAGACGTCAACATTCAGGGAAGAAGAGAAGGAACAGTGAGTAGAAAGACTTCAGCTCCCTCCATCTCCTCGAATCAGCTCCATCCCCTTCAGTGTCCATGACCCTGACCTCCCTCTTCACAAGCCACAGGCTTCAAAGGAAGGGTGGGCAGGGGTCCTGGCGCCGGCGCCGGGGGTGTGCAGACAAGTGTCCACAGTGACTGAGAGAGAGGGTTCGCATGCCCTAATGAGAACATGACTTAACACAGCGTCTTCAGTACAAACACACTGAAGAGAAAAGCAAAACCGCATGGGTGTCTCGCTGAGTTTGTTTACGGGAATTTTCTCTCCAATGAGAACACAACAAAGTGTTTTCAAAAACCTATTTCACTACACTGAAATTTCTTTTAAAAAATCTAACTACTCTTAAGTTAGTCTAAGGAATCTTGGATACCACGGTCCCCCATTCCCAGAGCTCATGGGGGTTGCGGGGTGCGTGCATGTCTGCACACACAGGGCTTTGCTCTTAGGATGGTGCTCCCGGCTCTCCCCAGAGCCCAGTGGCAGCTGGTGCAGCACAGAAGAGGACCAGCTGGACAGGGGCCGGGCTGCCCAGCAGCACACCTCTGACAGCACTTAGCCACTGGAACCCTGAGGTGTGTGCACTCTGCTGTATACATCCATCATCTCAAAAGCAAAACCAAAGCTGTGCCAACCAGCTGAGTTCTAGCTGGTGCTGAAGTATTGGGGGTGTGGGGCGGGGGCAGACTTAATGTCTTTAACCTACTTTGGAATGCACCAAAAATAAGGGGACTGACGGATGGAGAGTGAGATGCACAGGTACTGACTAAGCAAGTACAGTGAAGGTGGTGGCGAAATCTACAGGTGGACAGATGGGGATTCACAGCAAGAATCTGACAGTGCATGAGAGAAACGTGTATGTTGGACACTTTTTACAGTAAAAGCTTGGGGGCTACTAACCAGTGATGTCTTAAGAGAGAGGGAGAATCCGGAAGAAATGGGTCCTGTCCCCACTCCATGACGTGTGGCCTAGAGAAGTTATTTCCTCTCCCTGGACCTCAGTGAACAGCTGGGACTGTCCTCTGCAGTGCCTTTCATTGTGGACAATGACGGCGTGTGGTTTTGCTCTGTCATACAAGATCTAAAAGAGCCTATGGAGACGAAAGGCTTTGAAGTCAGAGACTGCCCCCTGGTGGCCCCCAGCAGCCTAATTTATGAACATTTTCTAACCCTGCCATTGATGCTTGGCTGAGTAATATTCTGAGATAATAAAACATCTGAGGTTTTCTTCACTACATTTCCATTTTCCTCCCCTCTTCTCTTTCCCTTTAAAGCAGAGAGTCAGCTCAGGGGAATATGTGGAAGGGCAAATAGCAAAAACAGGCTCCAGGTCATTCTGGCTTTGTGTTCCAAATTCCCCAAACTCAGAGGCATCCAACAAGAAACCACAGTGAAGGAGGGAGTCATGAAAAAACTCAAAGGGCAGTGAGTTTTAACCTGAAAGAAGGAGATTTCCCATGGCTGAAAAAGGAAGAAAGACAAGAAAATACCCCAAGGATCCCAGGGAATTAGCAAGACCCCAGGTTGTGACGTTTGTCTAGGCAGAGACTTGCCTTGTCTCCTGATGTGTCCCAAGAGTCTAGAACATCCTCAGCAAACACCGGAAACTCAATTAGCATTGTTGAATGGGTGAGTGGGTGCCTGGGAGTGCGAGGGAGTAGATTCAGGAGGAGCTTATATCCAGAACACGAGAAAAGGAAGCCACAGTCAGTGCTGACAGTCCCCCACGTCCCCTGCCATTTCTGGGTTCCACGCTCTGGGGCATGTACTCCCTCTGCCTGGAGCGCAGCCTCATGAGCAAACTGTGGGCCGTGGAGCCGGACTGCCTGGGCTCCACCTGAGACCCACACACTTATTGTGTGACTCCTGGAAAGTTAGCTGGCCCCGTACCTCCTCTCCCTCACACGTAAAACGGGGTAACATCAGTACCTGTGACAGAGGCCTGTTAGGGTGACTGATGAGTGGATCTATGTGAAGCACCTGGCATGCGATGAGTACTCAGTAAACATAGCCAACACTATTGTTCTTCTTATTTTTTTTATAGATATGTAAAGATCTTTATTTTTTATTTTTTTAATATATTTTATTGATTATGCTATTACTGTTGTCCCATTTTCCCCATTTATTCCCCTCCACCCTGCACACCCCTTCCCACCCACATTCCCCCTCTTTAGTTAATGTCTATGGGTCATATATATAAGTTCTTTGGCTTCTACATTTCCTATACTATTCTTAACCTCCCCCTGTCTATCTTCTACCTACCATTTATGCTTCCTATTCCTGTACCTTTTCTGCCTCTCTCCCCACCCACCCCCCTGATGATAACCCTCCATGTGATCTCCATTTCTGTGATTCTGTTCCTGTTCTAGTTGTTTGCTTAGTTTCTTTTTGTT
>VMDR010021864.1:0-16567 GCA_007922815.1 Macrotus californicus
ACAAACAGGTCATTTTAAACTTTGTTTGAGTGTTAAATATTTCTGTGAAATACTTCCTAAATTGCATCTAGTTTACAGAATACTTGATGCTTCTACATGATGTTTTCTTTACACAGTGTAAATTTGTGTGTCTACTACAACCAGGACCAGCATTCAGTAAGCTTCTTAAATAGCTTTAATATGTACTTTCTGCTAACTAAATATTTTGCTAATGGCTGAGGGGAACACTGTTTATAGTTTTTAAAAAGTTTTAGAAATCATTTATTATGCTGAGTTTGAGGACACACTTAAAAATAAAGTCTTTAGGCAATTGATTTCTAGAAAGAATGAGATAATTGGACAAACTTTAGTAGCTTGGCAAAATACCTACTTACACTAAACATGCTATCTATTTTTTGAAAGGAAATAAATTGCTCCAAATGAGAAAGGAACTCACCTTTGAAATCTCACCTTCATGACCTTCCAATTTACTAATGCATTTTCTTGTGGCTGCACTGAAAATTCTTGCTGTTCCTTTTTGAGAGGAGTAGGGATATTTATATAAATAAATTCATCTGAAATACAGAACTTTGAACCACATGCCTTAAATTATCTACATATCTACCCCTCTGGCACACAGCTCTCTGTTAGGTTTGCCTTCTTGCCCACAAGGAGAGCCAACCACTCGCTTCTGTAAATGCAAGCTGGTCCCACTTGGTAAGATCTTATTGCAAGAGATAATGGGCTCCAAGTTAGAAAAGGCAGAGAGACACCAATTCAGAGTGAAAAAAAAAATATTTTAAAGGGAAAAAGAGGGAACGAAAACAAGTCTTGGTAGGTTGAGAATGTAATAAGCAGAAAGCTTAGCACCAAACACCAAATATGAGTCCAAGGTTACAAGAAGGTGCAAATGGCCCTGAGAAGGAATGGTGGCCACCACTCAGTTAACAAAGAACGGGCATGAGGAAGCCCTTTTCAGCAGAAAGAGCTAAGAGAATGGTCTGTCCCTGTTTCCCTGTTGTATCTGCAGTGCTCAGAAGTGCCACTCAATAAATAGATGTAGTGTGAGTGGGTAGATGGATGGATGGATGGATAAGTAGGAGGAAAACTATAGTTTCTTTAGAATTGAGGAATGAAAGAGTTAAATAAGCACAAAGGAGAAAAACAATAGTAATGCAATTGTTATCAGAGAAGAAGGTAAAAGGAACTGCCTTTGAAAATCCTAGTAAGCAAATGTAATTTTAAAAGAGAGACGATGAAGAAATAAAAACTAAGTAGTTAAAATGAATCACTGGCAAAATAATATAATGGCATATGTGCTCAACAGGGAAATGATGCAGATGTACTGCAGCATCATATGTGGTCTTCTTGAAATTGAGGCACATAGTGTAACACCAGCCTATGGATGCCAATAAGATGACACAGGCTCAGTATAGAATCGTAAGTAGTCATTAAGAACATGATGTATAGCAGAGCATCATCTATGTTCATCACAAAGATTTGTTAGACATGGTGGAGCAGCACACGTGGGTATAAAGGGGATGATGCAGATTTATTATAATGGAACCACTGACAGTGGTCAAGTTGATGAGGTTGGCATTGTGTAGCATAATGCATGAACATCAGAGAGACAACCCAGAACATGCCATTGTATATCATCATCAAGGAGATGATGAAGATCTAGTATTAAATCATTTGTGGCTGTCAAGGAGGTGATGCAGACCTTGCGTAACATCACACGTAGTTATAAACAACGTGATACAGATGTAGTGGAGTAACATACACACAGAGAGGAGGCAGATACAGTATCTGTCATAGGTGGTCATCAGGGGGTTGACAATAGCGTAGAATCACACATATATTTCAAACAAAGCATAAATCCCTCCACAAGTTAAATGTATGAACAGATGTCCTACCATCGGCTGAAGCAGTTGCAATAAGCTTTCCAGTGTAATCAAAACAGCAGTCTAGAATTTCATCATCGTGGCCTGTTAGTGTTGCCAGGCATTTTCCACTTGTAGCATCCCACAACTGCAATTGTTAAAAAGCAGAAGAAGAAGGAGAAGAAGAAGACTATGACTTCTTGTTAAAATGCAAACATGGCCAGAAGAAGTCTTTATGGCATTTTTATGGCTGGTTAAATAACTGTGCCAAAACCATGTGTATAGTTTTCATACATTCTGTTCATTTTACCTTGATTTTTGACAAGAGGCCACAGGTAATCAGCTGACAAGGCACACTTTGGACACAGAGGAGACCAAGAAAGATATTTAGAATAGATGGTGCAAATCTGACACTACATTAGGAAAAAAAATCTCAAAGTGTGCACTTCACTGACTGGAGTGGAAATGTCCTCTTTTCATAACAAGGAGCTTGATCTAAAACTAAAATGCCAGAAAATGAAAAGTTCATTAAGATTATAATACATTTGATATATAATTAAATAATAATTCCAGAGTATAAGCTCTTGGTAACAGAAACTTAAAGGCAGGGACAAGAGGGGAGGGGGAGAATGGGGGAAAGAAGGGGAAGGGTCAAGTCAAGGAACAAGTATAAAGGATCCATAGACCATGGACAAGTTCAATGGTGGAGGGAGGATAGAATATGGGAGAGGGGGTGTGGGCAGGGCAGGGGAGAGTAATGGAGTAAAAATGGGGACAACCGTTTTTGAACAATAAAAATTTTTTTAAAAAATAGACAGGGAGACACTGTGTTGCAACTTCTTAAGTTTCACCCTAATCAATGTTTAATAAATAAATAGAGGGACAGTGAACAAAAATAATGTGCCTTCTTAAAATAACATCTCTTAATACATTTAAACCCATTAAAATTGTGTTACTACATCGTAGTTCTTTAAACTTGAGAGATCCAAAACTCGAAATGTAAAAATTACCAGTTACTATTTATAAGTTAACATCTTAAGTTGATAGCACCTTAGAGGTTGTTAATGCCGCAATGAGTGTCTGACACAGTGAGCAGCACAGATGCGAGAATCACAAAGAGCAGCCGTTGCTGGAGCTCACCATGCAGGTTTTGTCCATAGAGCCGGTCAGTATCATAGAGCAGTCCCAGTTGAATACGGCGCTGCTGATCTCAGCGCAATGCCCGATCAGGGTGTACACCTTCCTGCAAAGTGGAAATGACTCAGAGATGCCCACGTCCGCGTATGTGCACAGTTCATGACAGCAAACCCATTCGCGTTAGGAGTCTAAATTCCAGTTTTCGCAAAATAATGTCTTTTGTGACTAAACAAAGATGGCTTTGCTGTAGCTCAAAAGGAGTCAACTACTACTTTCATTTCAACAAAAATATGCTTACATTTTAAACAATCACAGATAACATTACTTAAGATAACACTTCAGAAAGGCATGGGTAAAAAAATAAAGGCAGTCTGAATGCTGGCAGTATTCCTACACCAGATGAGTGGACCCTGGATCTCTCAGAAACTGCCTCTCAGTGTCTGCAGGACCCCTCCTGCTCTCCCATTTCTTGTTGCCTCCCTCTTGATCGGTGCCCCTGATGATGACCCCTCCTATCCAAATGCAGACAAGTCCAGGAGTGCAGTTTAACAGCACAAATAGGCTAATTTAGTTAACTTCTTAGCAACTAGAACCAAAAATAATTAGGAAGGAAATTGAAGTCCTCAGGCTAATGAAATTTGGGAAATTAGCCGTGATTTTATTTATTCACGACAGCCATGCCTACCGTAATCACAAGCCATTGAAATCTGATTACCAGTACAAGGGATAAATAACAGCTATATAACCAGGCTATTGCTACCATTCCCCTTTCATGTTCCTCACGGGCAGAATTCTGCCAGAATTCTGAGAAATCACATTTTTTTCCTGTGGATCAGAAATATCATCAAAGAATGAAATACTTATTTGTGTCCCAGTCTCATGTCCTATGAAGTTCAGAGCACAGTTAATACATTTAAGATTAAACTAATAAATAACAAAGATGTGCCTTAACCCTCTGATCTAGGTTGAAAAATCCTTACAAATTCAGAATACCTTCCAGTTGCAGCATCCCACACTACGACTGTGTGATCAAAAGACCCTGTGATGATTCTGTCTCCCGAGGTGTTGAAGGACAAGGAGATGATTTCAGCTGAATGTCCCTAAAGAAGAGCAGATATCGTCACGCATACTTTTAGTTAAAGCAGGTGCTACAAGTGCATAATATCAGTGCTTAAAAGAAAATGCCAGAAAAGGCAAAGCTATACATATAAGGGGAAAAAAGATTTGTGTTTGGCTGGGGTGGGAATGGGGTGTAACTGCAGTTGGGCATGAGATATCTTTTCGGGGTGATGGAAATGTTCTAAAACTAGATTTGGGGGATGCGTGCCCAATTTTGTAGGTTTATCCAAAATGGGTATACATTAAAGCAAGTTCATTTTAATTCAACACAGCTGTTTGTTTGTTTGTTTGTGTTTTAAAGGAACAGGGCATGTTTTGGGCATTCAGAAGGCTCTTGCACGATGTCTTGGAAGCATGAAAGAGGGTTACAGGCTTTATGGGCCAATAATAGGTGATGAGTAAAAGAAAAAGTTTTGTGAAGTTAATAACCTTAAAAATAGAAATTCTTATGATACTTTAACATGAACTGATTAATAAATATCTGGCCTTTGGCCTGACTTCCCCCAGGTTCGGGTCTAGAACCAAAGACACCAAGACAGTGAGAAAAGCCCCTGTCTACAGTACATTCTGCTTGGAGAAGAGCCTTTGTTTTTCTAATTATTTTAATGCACTCACATAATTACTTTTTAAAATAATACAAAAAAGTTCATTTTCAAATTAAGTTCCTGGTTCATTCCAAATATCAAAAATCAAATGTAGCTAAACATTAAAATTCTGAACACACACACAATGTAATCTCTTGGCAGGACACCGCTGTGCCGAGCAGGGCTTATCCTTTTGAATGTTCTGGAGGAAGAAGCGATAAAGAGGCAGTGACCCACAGAAATGATGAGAACAGAGATCAGAAAAATGCTTTTTTAATGACACCACACACACACACACACACACACACACACACACACACACACACACACACACACAAGCTAGGCACTCTGAGTTAAGGAAGAAAAACTCTTGGTGTTAGTTAAAAACACTTTTTTTCTCTTAGTCATTTTTCAATCATTTTAGTCATTTTTCAACTTTCTTAGAAAAAGCTCTCCTAGAAAAGAGTATTTTTAAACTCATTTATAATTTGAAAAGATAAGAAAACTGTATTTCCTATCCAGCTGTTCCTACTTATTGCTACAGAGAACTGCCCTATTTTTGTTGGGTGATTTGGGATGGGATGGAAAGAAGAAAGGGGTGGAGGATAACAGGTCATTGGAAGGTACTAGACTTGTGGTGGTGACAGGCAGGGGCCCCAGTGGAGACACAGACCAGCATTCACTCTGGGACAGGGCCCTTTGGCCTGTTTCTCTCCTACCATTTGCCTCTTGTCATTTCAGAGTTTGTTTAATATGGAAGGCTGGAGGGTAGGGGAAAAGAAAGCCAACAGTCACCCCTTGAAGAATTTTCCGGCAAGGTTCCCCAGTCCTTCTTCTTCCTAAAAGCATCAGGCTCCACGTACTTTGCTTTCAGCCAGATAGCTGACGATGGTTTTTGAGCTAGTATAGGTATGGATCATAGGCTGAAGTGAGTCAAAATAAATATGGCTTCATCTGGCTTCCCCAGCACGTCCAGCCACATCATGGAGAACAGCCAGCAAACCTACTGGACACCTCTCACACTCCCATCTAAAAACCATTGTCCAACTTAGAGCTAGTTTTGTAATATAAATGCAAACAAAAACAAACACAAACAATAACCTTCCCCTAGGGAACGGCTGATAAAAATAGAAAACTCATGAAGTTTCAGCATTGTTAACATACGGTCAACGTGACCACTTCCTCTCCGTTCTGAATGTCCCACAATTTGGCCTTTGTGTCCATGCTTCCTGTAGCCACCAATGTGCTTTGAGGATTGAATGATAAACACACCTGGATTACATGAAATGAAAAAGGTTTTAGAAATACAGAGTTTTAAATTGTTAACTTTTATATAGAAAAGCTGCAAGATGCATTACCTTAGCAGATTCAGCCTCATTGTTTGTACAAATATTCAGCACAATACCAACTATGAGTAGCCTGCAATCTACAGGTTGCATCCTGAGGCCATCTCCTCTTGGGAGGAAGCTGCTTGCTCTTTTGCAGGGGCACTGGCTCCCTTTACCACTCACAGATCACGGAGGGACAAGAACAAAACTCATCGTTCCTGTCTTCCTTTTAGCTATCATCACAGTTCTTTCAATCACCAAGGGCTTTGGCTATCTGCTCAGTGTCATTTCCAACTCTCAGTGGCCTTTGTGAGGGCCATCCATTCACTACCTCCAGACTCCGATCTGGACTCCTTTTCATAATCACTCCCATGGCCACACTCCAAACCTTGACATGAACTTCTCTAGAGATTCACTACCAATACACTAATCTCTAGTTACAGTTTCTCAAAACTTCAGCTGTCACTCTTCCTTATCACACCCCCACTCCCAACCAGGATACCTTCCATCTCATTAAGACCACTTCCTTTCCTCCTGGTCCATCATCTGCCATTCAAATGACCCCCTGGAAGCATCACCCCTGCCAGCATCCTCAACACTCTTAGTCCCTATCTTTCAACTGCACTGTCCACAAAACCAGGAACTTGAATCAGGATGGAATTTTATCCACTCATTTGCCCTCCCTACCTCATCACCAGCAGAAGCAGCTTAAGCAGAACAGATTGCCAGTGTCGCCCATTCATGCCCTCTGCAGCAAATGTCCTCAGTGTCATTCCCTGTGTCTAACACATCTTCAGCTCACTAAACCCTCCCACTCCCCACCCTTGCCCACACTCCTGCGCTCACCCTCCTTAGCTGATAACCTGGCCTCCTACTACTTCCCTGAGAAAACTCACCTACCAGGTGGGAATTTCCTCAATGAGCCTCACTTTCCTGTTCTTCAGTCTCAGATTCAGAGGATCCCTTTGCCTAATTTAAGACACTGCCTTCTTCCCAGCACTCCAAAGGGAGATGCGCCCATCAAGCAGACTAATCCCTCCCAATGGCCTAAACAGGCTTGAGCTTTTCCCACATAAAAATAAACCCTCCCTTGACTCTATGGACCCTTAACTACCTTCTTGTCCATTCAAACTAAATTC
Organism: Macrotus californicus; assembly: GCA_007922815.1. NCBI lineage: Eukaryota > Metazoa > Chordata > Mammalia > Chiroptera > Phyllostomidae > Macrotus > Macrotus californicus. The sequence continues at coordinate 7,170 of VMDR010021864.1, forward strand.
CTTGCAAAAATAGTCTACCATCCCTCCGTGTTTGCCCACTTTCCACTCTTCAGCTCTATTTAACCACTCTAGCTAAATGCCCACTCCAAAGGGTGTGGCTGGTCATTCCACTTAATTTCCCTGGGTTCCCGTTATTTTCCTCCTTCACAGCTTTGATGGTGCCCTGCTTCCCTCCTCTTACTTCTCTGTTCTTCCATATCTTTTGACGGTTTCTCTCCTCCATCCTGCCAAGACTCCATTGGTCTTCTCCACATACTCTACCTTTTCCTTTGGAAAATTTCAATTGTTTAATGGTTTCTACTGGCACCCAGATGCCACTGACCCATATCTGTGTTTCCTTCCCAGACCTTGATGCTCAGCCCCAAGGAGCCCACTGCCGAATGGATGCCTATGTTTGGTTATTGCACAGGCAGCTTTTACCAATCTGCCTAAGACACATGAGTCATATGAAGCAAACCTCTTTTATGTACAGAATTGGCAAATGATACTACTAGTCATCCAAGCCTGAAAACAGAGAATCATCCTAGACCCTTATTCTTTCCTTCATGCCCCATATCGACCCAGTAACCTAGTCTTGCTCCTCACACCCCAACCCCTCTCACATTCTCCTAATCTGCCTCATGACAAGCTTTCACTATTTTTGCTTGGACTGAAACAAGGACTCCACTGGCCCTTAGTTCTGATCTTACCCACCTCCCATCTCTCCTTCATACTGCCAGAAAAATGGACCATGCCAACTCCCATCTAAGAAGTCTCAACAATACAGTAATATCTACAGGGTCAAGTCCAAAGTCCCTACCATAGCACATGAGATCCTTTGTATGTCTATAACATGGCCTCTCCCACTTCAGTCACGCACACCCTGTGATCCCGTGTTGAATGGGTTATAAGTATGCCAACACATTGATGCCCTTAACCCAGGCAGCCAGACTATCTGGAATCCTTGCATGTCACCTCTGGCATGGACTGCAAATCTGCATCAGCATATTCTGTGCATGTCATCACAGGGAAGTTTGAAAGGCACCGCTCTGCCACACAAAGCCACATGAGTGCTCAAGCCCGTGTCATCGTTGCACACCATGCCCGTGCAGCTCTTCTGCCCGGAACACACTCACCACTCCTTTGAAAAGTCTTTCCTCCACACCTCCCTTAGCCAAGAAGCCTTGACTGCTCTTCTCTGTGTTCTCACCACTTTTGCCACCAACTTCTAGACACCTATAACATGTCTCCACCATCCGCTAAATCCCGGAAGGACAAGAGCTAGGTCTGATCCTGGTTTGTTACCCCAAGTACACAAGCCAGGGTTCACACACAGGTACCGCTTAGTAAATATGTATTGGATTGATGTTGGCCATGAAAAACATGAATGTCCTCCTGGGAACCCTATACAAAGATAATCTTTTCAAAATTCCGAGGGAATGTGGAAACATGGCTGCACTGTGGTAACAAAGAGTCTGTTTTTCTTTGTCCATGGGAAAGGCACTTAAACTCTCTGTGCCTCGGTCTCCTCAACTGTGCACTGGGGAAGCACCTCTCTCTTAGGGTTGTTATGAGGCACAACTAAGCTAATACATATGTATGTGAAGGGCCTAGGAAAACGCATCATGCACGCTGAATGCCATTCAGGAGTCGATTATAATTTTTCACCGCAATGTCCTCCGTGTCTAGCAGAGTATCTCAAACACAGCATGAACTCTTGTGGGTGAATACAGCATGAATTTGAAGGGTGACTATAAATACACTTTACTCCTAAAATAAGCCTGCTGTTTATTTTTAACAGCTATCATTTGTTCCACAGGGTGCTAATTATCTCACTAACTGCTATAAGATGTATCACAGAATTGGCCAAGGGCAAGGGCTTCCCAATAGTAGAAGCTATTTACAGTGTCTGACTATTTATGTAAATTGAAGTTCTAATGATATCCAGAGAACAATCAGCCTAAATATTTTACATGCTACAGAAAGTTATTTTAAAAGCTATTGTAAGAACTTCATCAACCCTCCTCAAGTCAGTCCTTTAAAGAAATATGAATGAAAAAGAAAAGTTAATTTGGCTATTGTACTCATATATTATGTGTCTATTTAGTCAGTGCAGGTATCTGCGACATATTAAAATTAGAGTAGTTTGTAAACTATATCAACACCACTAAACAAAATAGATACAGAATGAAAATACTAGATAGAATCTTTAAATTGATGATAAAGATAGAACCACACCTTTCAGAATGGAATGCTAAGAAAGAGATAGCAATGAGGTGTCAGTGTTGGCTCATCACTTGTACAAAACATGCCACCGCAGCGAGGGGTGTGAATAATGGCACATGCCATGTGCGGGTGGAGGTGGGGAGGGGACAGGGAGCGTGTGAGAAACCTCTCTACCTTCCCCTCAGTTTTGCTGTGAACCTAAAGCTCCTCTAAAAAACTAAGTCTATTGAAACAAAATAAAGGAAACAAAACAGAACAGCAACATAGAAAGTTTAATAAGTAAAGGTACTCACTATTTCTGCTGTGTGACCCCTGAAGGTGTGGTAACATTTTCCCGTGTCTGCGTTCCACAGTTTACAGGTCTTGTCGAAGGACCCAGTGGCAATTTTGTCGCTAAGACAAAGAAAACACAATGTGGGTTCGGAAATCAAATGCAACCACAGTTATGTGACTCCCTGAATTAAGATAGGATATTAATACATGAATCTCTGTCTGCTCAGAAATTTACTTCGCTTTTAAAACAAAATGCAATCCTACATTTGTTTCATAGGTAACAAAATAAAACTCTAAATTTTTAATAGCATCATTTTGTATATTTAATTTAAAGTATTTTACATTAAAGGTACATGCTTAGGATTAAACATACTTTTTAAATCCGTACCAAAAATACAGGGATAGATTTAATTTAGAAAATGACTAACAAACAAAAATTAATAATGCATAGTAAGTTAAGAAAATTTCTGTTAGTTCTTCTCTTAAAAGAGGATAGCATTGAATTTACAAAAACAATGATAAAAGATAAACCCAATTAAGCACACATTTAGATAAGGCTTAATGAGTTAGATCAAGAGTGTCTCCTTGGGAAAACACTGCCCACATTATCTCAGTGAGGACTTGGAACCAGAAGGAGGGTTTAGAGAGGACGTGTGATAAGGATGTGAGCCCCTTTCAGACAAGAGTCTTCCCATCCTACCATGGGGCAGTGCTCCCGTCCACACCCACAGGGGAGACTAGAGCAGCTTCTTCAACCTTCGACTGTGGGACTAAAACCTTCTCTTTTACCCCCTACCCCCATCTGTCCTTGATAGGAAGTCATCAAAATGTTCACCCAGTTGGGTTATCATTCAAGTGCAAGGTCATTGTTAAAAAGTGTGATGGGTCTTAAGATCCAAAATACATATCCCAAAGCAAACCTAAGTGCTCAGCACAGTGGCAGAACTTCTGTTTGTTCAGACTAGCACAGTGCCTTGTGTCTCTCCTTTGTTCTCAGACCCCCACGGGGTATCCCTTTGGTCTCTGATCCTCAAGGAAAGCACGGCCCTTTCCGGGATGCTGCAGGGACAGCTTCTCCAGGAAAATAAACCCTGCCCACCCCCACATCCTCACCCACAGGCTGATTCTGCACCTGGAATCTCTGCTGGGCTTTCTCTTGTCATGGCATCTAGTCTAAGACATTTTCTGTCAGCGGCTGTCTTTCAAATTCTGCACGTCCTAGGAGTTTTTTATTGGTCCCCTCCCTCCATTTTCCATGCTCCCTGTGCCTCAAAGATATCAGTCCCAAGTTGCTGTTGTTTTCTGATCAATTTCTGCTCTATCATATACTGTTCTGGACATCCATATGTTACCGTGTTAAAAAAGATACTGACTCCAATGTTTTTAGAATTACTGTATTGAATCAAAGCTTACTCCTCACCTAACATATTAAACAGAGAAACACCGAACTAGCTGAAGTTCATCTCTCTCTCCCCATTTATCTCCCCTGTCTCTCTCACACACACACACACACACACACAAACATATCAAGACATAAACACTCCCTCTTATTCTCATGGCAACTGCCTTGAGCTCATGTTGCTGAAACCCCGGGGCCCCCGTGCAGTGAAAAACACCACTGCAGTGCACACATGAACAGTCAGACTGGGGTAACAGACAGCTGGACGAGTGGGCTTCTCACCAAGGGCTCTTGGTGGGATCCAATAAAAGGGCCAGACAGTGAGGAGTGCTTCTTACCTCCCCTTCCTCAAAAACTTTGTTCTCAGATACACACCCAAAAATATCACATCTGTTAAAGGACATGGTATTGCAGAGGATATACTTCCAAAAGCCTTTAAATAACATGTCAATTAAAAGCAGAAATTATACTAGAAATAAAACAGTATCATTTATAATTTTTAATAAAAATCTTTCTCTCCCACAATCTGTTGTAATTAGGTATTATAAAAATTATCATTCTCAATATTTTAAAAATGTATACATCAAAGTTAAATTTCCTGTAGTTTAATTGGAATATTTAATCATTTTAACATTCCAATGAAGTACGATTTTACCATTGCAATTAACATGTTCAGAAAGTGTATCACACTTTCAAAAGACACATTAGCCAAGTAGATATCAAGGTTTTAATATCTGAGGTATTAAATTCTCACTGCAGGGCAGCGAATTTTTATGAAATATGCTGTGTTGCCTCCACCACTACCCTAGACTGTTCCCCTTGTCTCGTGCAGGTGCTACCTGATCTGCTTCCTGCCTCATCTCCTTGCCTTCTGTTTCTTCCCACACGAACCCTCTGACCCCTCCTTCCTTCCAGGACAGTTCTGAAACAGCGCTTTCCCCGTGTCCCCCCTTTGTTCACATGCCTCTCACAGTGACACCGTGCTCCAGAGCCCAGTTCCAACCGCACAGGAGGCTCCGACCTCACCCGCCTCTTTCTCAATGTGACGTTCACTAGGGAGACTGGGGCCACTGAGCATGCCGGACAAGACCCCACCGAACATCCTGAGCCGCTGGAGTCCCTGGCCCAGGGGGTCCCCAGCACTCCGCTGCAGCGCGCACCTCTCACGCTCTGCCTTAGTCCCCTGTCGTCCTCAAAGACTCTCCCCAGGACGGGTCACGGTGGTCTCAGCTTTCAACCATCTGCTGCTCTGGCCTAGTCACCAGTATACCGTGATAAATAACCACGCTTACCGAACCAGCTTGGTTAATGGAAAAAGTCAGTTAAAGCAGGCAAGCATGGAAAAAGACACATTTAAATTTTTACTCAAATATGCACAGATATACATTCGTTTGCCAATCTTTTCACAAGAGGCCAAGGCCTCTCCTTTGGCTGTGGCTCAGCTAATTATTCAGCTCGTTATCAGCCTCAGATAAACCATACCCAACCTCCACAATGTCCAACTTTTTCTTTCAAATGCAATCAAAACTTAAACTTTTAAACACTTGCAGAACAATCTGAATACAGAATTTAAAAAATTTTTTACAATGTGTTTTCTAATTTTTACATTGGTCTCACCTACAACTTCATTTAGTACATTTTTGCAAATATTTCCCTTTTCTGTGTCTTATGCAAAAACAACAGCTTCATTTTCACATTCATATTTCATAGTTATAAGCAGAATTTAATTAAATTACATAATGTGTTTTGCTATGTATAATGTGCACTTTTTTTTACCGAATTTTTGAGGGAAAAACAAGGATGCATATTATACATGGGTATAATGATTACGTATCATGGGCATAATAATCCCACATATAATGTCACAAAAACATGGCTGAGCATTATACACAGCAAAATTCGGTAATTACCACTGAAAGCACAGCCAACATAAGCAGGCTCAGGGACAAAGGCAGCCAACTCTAGGTAAGTGTAGAACCTCACCAGTGGGCAGAGTGGTTAAGCGTCGCCGTGGTTAGCCCAGGTGCGGGCTGTCGTAGTGTGTCGTGCAGATAGATAGAAAACCTGGGTGGTCCATTGACTCCACGAACTACAAATCGGTTTAAAAATGTTCTGTTGTATTTGGTACTGGTGTTTAGCACGTTACTATGCGCATTGTTTTCTATCTGGTAAAACCATAAATGCACTTCCTAACCAAGTAAACCATTCTCCCAGTGCATGTCACATTCTCCGGAAGCCCCAACCCAGTGCTGCAAATACCAGCAGGAAGTGGCTGTCAAAGAACTCCCAAGGACAAGGTCGGCCCTCCCTGAGCTTGTCTGGCTCTCCACTTTCCTACTGTGTGATCCTGGGGCAGGGACTTGAGCTTTATATACTTTATTGAGGACAGTCATCCCAATCCCTAAACTCCTTTAAGGATTGAAGGTGGTATTTAAAAGGGTTTCAAAGCATGCATCAGGCATGCAGCATATTTAGTTCTCGGTCTTCCTACTTCCCTCCCGGCATCGGTGGAGGAAGGGATGAATAAACAAATGGATGGGTTAACGGGGAACGAGTGAATGTGGCGTTACCCGTAAGGGTTGTTGAAGGCTATGGCGTAAACCACGTTCCTGTGACCATCCAGGGTGTGCAGCTCCTCTCCAGATGCCGTGTCCCAGAGCTTGCAGGTGCGGTCATAGCTCCCAGTGATGAAGCTAGTGCAGGAACAGAAATAAGTCACCAGGTGAGAACTAGCAGTATGTTAATAAAGACATTTTACTGCAAGACAATAACCCCATGAACCATGCTTTTTGCAATGGAAATTGTGTGTGCAGAAGAGACAGTTAAATTGGGAGCAATACCTCAATCCTCTGCCTGAGAAACTTCCCAATGTCATCCCAAAGGAAAAAGGAGTCATTAGATAAAACAAAGAGTAATCCTGCCAATCACCAGTCTCACAATAGAAATAATTATGTTGAATCATGATCACCACTAACAATTTTGCAACTCCACCACCAATCTCTCGGTTGGTCAGAGCACAAAACCTTAGTTTCCTCCCTGGCTCCTCTCTTCCTCTCACATCCCACACGCCATCTGTCTCTGTCACCCCAACCCCCAAGTGCATCCCTGCTGTGACCATTCTCACCAGCTCCAGCGCCTCCATCTCCTGCCTAAACAAATGAAACTGTCTTCTAATGGGTCTGGGCTCATAAACAGCCCTTACAAATGGATTTTCCTCACCAAAATTGCAGCTATTTTTTTAACCTTCCCCAAATGGCTTTCCAGCAATATAGAGGGAAATTCAAAACTCCTACCCATGGTGCACCAGGCCAGCAGCCCTGGCTGTCTCTCAACAGTCACATGCACCTCCTTGCTAGTCCCCAGAGACCCACACCGTCGGTTTCATGCACGCCGGTTCTTCTGCCCGCCTGGCTCACCACCACCACCCCCAGGACCCAGAGCACGGCTGGCACACTAACAAGTGCTCAATAAGCATTCATTTAGTAGTTGACAATTCTTCAACATCACTGTTGTACTAAAGGAAAGGTAGTATGTTGACCTCTAATATTTGAAAGTAAAATAACAGTATTTCAGTTATTTCTTACATATTCCATTAGGAACAATATTTCCCCAACACAGAAAAAAGGGCACCAAATTAAAAAGCGAGTCTGAATGTCAAGTGGAAATGATAAAAGGTGAGCCCAGATTCTGATGTTTAAACTCAACCAAACAGGTGGGTTGATAAGGCAGCGTATCTTTGATTCCCTGCTGGGCGGGATATCCCCTTCCTCTCTTCTTCTGGAGTATTGTAAATGGGTGCAGTCATTATGGAAGACAGTATGGTGGTTCCCCCGAAAATTAAAGTAGAACTACCACATGACCCAGCAGTTGTGCCTGCGGGTGCGCATATACACCCAAGGGAAACACAATCAGAATGTCGTAGAGGTCTCTGCACTCCCGTGTTCTCCACAGCATTATTCACAACAGCCAAGATATGGAAGCAGGGCTAAGTGTCCGTCAAGGGATGAATGGATAAAGCACATGTGATACATGTAATGCAATATTATTCAACCATAAGAAAGAAGGAAATGTGCCTTGGCTGGTGTGGCTCAGTGGACTGAGCACCAGTCTGCGAACCAAAAGGTCACTGATTCAAGTCCCAGGCAGGGGACATTCCTGGCTTGCGGGCCAGGTTCCCAATTAGGGGTGTGCAAGAGGCCATTGATTGATGATTGATGTAGCTCTAGTACAGCAATGTTTCTCTCCCTCTCTTTCTCCCTCCCTCCCCCTCTCTCTAAAAATAAATAAATAAAGTCTTTTTAAATTTTTTTTAGAAAAAAAGAAGGCAATCCAGCTATGACAGCATGGATGAACCTAAACAACATTATGCTTAGTGAAATAAGCCAGAGAGGGAAGGATGAATACTATTTTATCTCATTTATATGTGAAATCTTAAAAAGAAGTTAAACTCAGAGAAGCTGAGGGTAGAACAGTAGTTACCAGGCACTGGCGAGTGGGAGAAATGAGAAGGTGTTAGTCCAAGGTTACAAAGTTGCAATTAGATAGGATGACCAAGCCTAGGTGTCTGATATACAGGCATGATGACTAATAACACTGCATTGATTAATGGAAATATGCTAAAAGAATAGCTTTCCACACAAAACAAGGTAACTGTGAGGTGATAATACTAATTACTCACTATGTATACGTATACCAAATCATCATGTTGTACACCTTAAATATATACAACCTTTATTTTTTAAAAAATGTATATCCCTTGAGTGTTAAAAATTATAAATGATAGAACTATATAAAAACAGAAAAATAAAAACAGAAGTGAATAGGCAAAGCCCTGAGGAGTCTGTGGGCAGCGAAACCGCTCTGTGTGACGCCGTAATGGTGGGTACCTGTCATTGCACATTTATCCACCCCCAGGATGTGCAAAGCCAAGAGTAAGCCCTCAGGAAAACCATGGACTTTGAGTTACACTCATGTGTCACTGAAAGTTCACCAGTTGTGACAAATGCCTGGCACTTTGGGGATGTTTTTGGAGGGGAAGCTCTAAGGGTGTACATGGGCAGAGGGTGCATGAGAAGTCTCTTTATCTGCTGTTGCTCTGAACCTAAAACTGCTCTGTCAATGAGGACTAATAAAATTGATTTTTAAAAAGCAAACAGAGAGGCTTACCAAGAGCCCGACTTATTCAGTGCAACATTCGTCAGTGGCAGTATGTGTGCGCGGAGAACCTTCAGTGAAAGAAGACACCTTCTTTTTAGCTCAAACAAGATGAAGTTTAATTGATTAGTTTTAATGTCAAACTAACAAAAATATCAGGTTTGTCTTAATTATATTAATAAGTGGACAATATCCAATATCTGAACCAATGAGGAAAAATGCACTGTACTTTCTATTATGATGACCAACCATATATATGGTAGCTATGAATAATCACAAAAATATAACTGAGTTTGTGTTTTCCATCTTTACCTTTAAGATAAATCACTGCTATTAAATATCAAGTAGCACTAATTTATAGTAGTTT